>ML208513.1:0-51062 GCA_004369065.1 Pluteus cervinus
AATCTCAAAGAGATCGTCCTCATCACAGATCGACATACTCGAACTTACGGTGTCGGTTTTTGTCGTCTCGCACGTGCACTGCACAGGATAGGTAGATTCATGAAATCCTTCAAGGTCAATGCCACGGATAATCCATCGATGGAATGTCCTTTGAAGACGTTGACGTTTCGGTGTTATCATCCGTTTCCGTTTCAGAGGTTCTTAGAGGCGAACACAGTACCAATTCCTCTTGACGAGTTTATCGACTCGAACGATTCGGATACCGCCTCCACCACCTCCATCACTCAACCTGATAACTCCATACGAGCAGACCCCATAATCCAAATCCTCTCCTCCCTAGACGGCATAACAACCCTTCGATTCGGTGCACAATGGTTCGTTTTCACGCACCAATTCGTCGTGTTACTACCTAGGTTTGCGAAGAGGTTTCCGGATGTGGAGGTTCTTGAAGTTATAGAGCATCAGGAACACGTGTTGAAAAAGATGAGGAGGAAGATTGGAAGGAAGATGTTGGCGAGGCCAGAAGGCATCAAGTTCAAAGGTGAGGTGGGAGAGATTATTGGTACTTGTTGGAGAATTCCGATGAAGTTGAAGAGGGACAGGACCCCCGAGGATGTGTAATAATTATAACTTGGCTATTCGAGAAATAGGAGATGTCAAGGCTGCAAGTGTAAGGATTTCTCAACTGGCAAATCACACTACATTCACAACGTGAGGTTCTACTGTATTCTAGACTTCCGAAGAATTGCTTACGGTCTTGGCCGTGGTCGTGTTCAAGAACCCAAAAGCCCATGGTCAAACATCTGCATATGACAGTGTATGCCAGTGAGTATGTTGAGCGCTCAGCAAGCTCAAAGCTCAAGCCCTCAAGCTCTCAAGCTGAGCCAGATCTAGAGGTGGTCACGGAAGATGCCAGGATGCCACGCGTCCCGCGGGTTCGGATTCCCAAGCTTCAAAAATTGATTGGGAACGTTATACTTATACAGTATAACGCTCATTGGGACGTTGTGGCACTGTGAGTCTGGCTTTTTATGCAGAGCGCAATGGGAGAGATTCAAATTCGTCTAATCGAGCACCCAACAGGTCCGTAAAGTTCGTCAGCTCCTCACACAAAATGGACTCACGAGAGGGCTGTACCTGGTTCCCCATAACGAGAATCAGGCCACCAGAGGTTATACGGGAACTTATCAATACCTATGACGAGAGCCTAGACCCTCAAGCCCGAGAGTGGTGGTACAGTCAAGTGAGTGGTTTACCATTTCCAGAGCTATAAACAGTTTTCCGCTCATCCACATACTCCTGGTCCCATCCATATGACCAGTTCCTTGCAACTGTTGACGCAGCCCTATCCCAATACTCTGCTCCAAGTGGAGTGTGGTATCTTGATTACCTTGGTGTACTCCCGGAGTATCAACGAAGAGGGATTGCGAAGGCTCTGGTACTGCCACTGCGAGAGCAGGTACGTTGATGTTGACTTCAAATCACGCAACATTTACCTATCACCGGGTGATCGTATTCGTTCTATTCTCAGGCGAAACTCGAAGGATGGAAGTTCGCCTTGACCACTCAAACACTCGAAAATGTAAGCTTTGTTCCGTGTTTTTGACCTTGAATACGACATCGTTATATTGGACTGACTTGATACACTTGCACATGAACAGGTGAGATTCTACGAAAGCCTAGGATTCCGAATCGGGAGAACACTTGTTATCCCTGGTAGTTCCATCGGGGATGTTACGGTGTATGTTATGGTCAACGGGTTTGATGATGGATGAAAATATGACGATTCTCACAAGGCGATCCAGCGTTTGGATTGCATGTACCATGTACTTATCTCGCAATTTTTTGACCTCCCAGAAATGTATATGTGCTCAGAACCGGTGTTACTTCGGGATACTCCCAAAATCCCACATGTGTCCCAACTTTGTCATGAGCCCGCAATACCGGGAACAAAATGTAGTGAGTAAGCACGTCCTCTGACGCAGACGTACTGATCATGGCTGTACAGGCACGGCACCGGGTTTATTCTGGGCTTATTCCCCGAGTCACGGGAAATGCTCAAGGGCTCGCAAGCCTATATTATGACGAAGGAATCGTCACTGTGAACCTCAAATCCCAAACCTCATACTTCTGCATGCACAATGAGTTACGTCGAGATTCGTCTGGTTGAGCACCCTACAGGTACGTTGGATCAATCGCTCACGAGCTGCAGCACTAACGGATGATTATTTTTACTTGGCATACCCAGATGCAGAGGTCGATGCAGCCGTGAACATCTTCGCTCGTGCATTCAAAGACGGTGTGTGCGCTTCCCGTACTGCCCTAATCCATCAGCTTAGCCTGAACTGGCGATGATAACCCCTCAACGGACACACGTACAGAACATATCGTCAAATGCGCCACAGGAGGAAAGCCCGAGCTCTGTGATCCGTTCTTTCGTAGTCGGATGGAAGAGGCTAAACTTGATGGACGACTATACCTCGCTATCTCTCACGAGACCATAGAAGGAGAAGAGGAAGAGAAGATCGTGGGTGCGGCGTATTGGACTATCTTTGATACGTCGAAAAAGTGCGTGGGCCTTGAATTGGAGATCTCGATGTCCAACTTCTAATTTATATCTGAGTAGGACTCCTGAGGTCGTTCAAAAACTCATGTCCGAGTTTGATGAGAAATTGGAGCCTCACATACGAGATTGGTGGCATAGTCGAGTGAGTCTTTCGATTATCACTAGCATTCCTTTGAATCCCAACGAATATCTTTATCTTTGGTCTGCTTTACAGTTCATCCCACCCATTGGCACACTCCTTTGTCAATACTCAGACCGAGTATGGCACCTAAAATACCTAGGTGTGCTCCCGGAATACTGGCGCAGGGGTATTGGAAAGGCTCTAGTCTTGCCTTTGCGGGATCAGGTACGTTCTTGCCCACTCATCCATAACTTCAAGTTCGTTCAACGTTAATGACGACTACCCATAGGCCAAAGCCGAAGGATGGAATTTCTCTCTAGTCACCCAAACCCTTGATAATGTGAGCCGTCTTTCACAATCTAATTGCTTCACCTGACAAATGATATAGGTGCGGGTATATGAGAAATTAGGATTCCGAATCGCTGGGGCATTGGTCGTACATGGCAATCCGTTCGGTGATATTACTGCGTATGTTATGGTTGATGGGTTCGCCCAGCAATGACGAAATAGCAAACCTCTCCTGGGCGTTTTGGACAAATGAGCGTAGTTCGAGTTTAAGCGCCACGGGCGGTTCCGGTGGACTGTGGGAAACGAATGAATCAGGCTACAGTGGGTGGTCTCTACCTTGCCTTCACCCCTCTCTCCAGCATGTACGCCTCGAAAAAGATCCATGAAAAGCTTCCGTATGAAGTTATATGCCAAGCTTTTTCCTTTCTCAACACAACAGAGGGCCAGAAGGACACCTGCGTGCCAGCCACTGGCAAGTTGATTGAAGCCCACAAACTACCCGTCACGCTGAGTCTCGTGTGTAAAACTTGGCGGAATATTGTCATGGATCTACCTTATTTATGGACAACCATCCACATCCAGGTCAAGAAGAGGCCGATCACCAAAGGTACAATCGACGCTGCTGAGACACGGTTCAAAAGGTCGAAGAAGTTGGGATGCCATCTCTTCCTGGCGTTCCCCTTTCATGTTTTTAAGTCGAGCGATCCGGAAGTAATAGGGGATATGGTGTTGAATCTGGTTCAACCCATTTCTCCCAGGTTGGAAACATTGGTGCTTTGCGTGCCTGCAGCTTGCCTTTGGTCCTTGCAAAAGCTCTCCCCATTCCATTTACCCCGCCTCCAAACCTTCATCATTCGCCCCCCTAAGGATGATAACTCAAAGCTTCGATCCCTTCCAAACCTCTCGCCAGACGCGTTCGCCCATTGCAGTTCGCTGCGAAATTTAGAGCTCACTCACCCAACCGGCCTGGGCATGTTTCAATCTATGGATCCGACTGGCACCCTACTCGCTCCCGTATCCCGACCTTTCCCCAATCTCACCATCTTCCCTTATCCTGGTCTGCAGTCTCTGAAATTGACAGATTTTGCTCTGCCTTTACGCTTGGCCATTGACATTTTCCATCTTGCAACGGGGCTTCACTACTGCCAGCTCAAAGTGTCTGCGTTGAGACTTGGAACACACTCCCCAATTGCATCCACTTCTTCTGGTCTTCTTACCCACCCGAACCTTCGGGTGCTCGAGCTATGCTTCACGAGTGGGTTCATATCAAATTTCTTTCGTGGTCTCCAGACAGATCTTCCCCAACTCGAAGATCTGAAGATTTCCGGCACACGCGATGCGCAAAATCTGGTCAGCTGGGGTCTCCCTGCCGAGTTACTGGACTTCATGGTGCGGCACCCCATATCATTGAAGCGGTTGGAGATTCGGGGTGTGGGTAGGTCGTTTTTCAGCGAGGGTGATGCTCACCTCCTGAACTTCTTGAGAATGAACGACAGTATTGAGGTGCTGGCATTGGATGAACTGCAGGCGTCGGACATTAGCTTTATCAAGGAGCTGATTTGGAGGAACGAGAGTGCTGTCACGGTGCAAGCCTCTCACGTGGGCGGCCAGATACTTCCAAACCTGAAGTACTTCTCCTTGGCAGACAAACATCCCCACAACCTCACGGATGAGGTTCTGATCGGATTTTTGTGCTCCAGGTGGGATGTTATCGGAGAGTCAAACGGCGAGTCGGAACACGGGGAACATCTTTCACAAACATCATCTTCTTCGCCTGCCCAACTTCAAAAAGTCATACTCCCTCAATTTTGGGGTGGAAGAGCCACCAGGTCGAGGAACTTTGGTGATCTGTCAAGGTTGCAGGAGGAGGGCTTGGTCTTCAGGTTCGAAGGTGATCCGCCAGAGAACGGTGATGATTGGGCGACTTGAACGCTTCTCTTTCCTACTGTGCATTTAAGAATACCTAGCTTGCCAGCTTACTGTAGTGTGACCGCCATTGTTACACTGTCAGGGTAAATACATTAATTCTACGCGCCTCGTATCGGCACGATGAAGCTTGCCCTAAACACGGGCTCGTACAACCCATCACTAGCGTATGTTGTCGAGGCCTTCATGAATCATGGAATAACTTAGGGGCTCGCACTGTCTATCAGTTTGATCTTATCTTATCGCCAGACAGCTGGTGCTGTGCCTGATCATGAAGACCCTGACTCGGATTCGGAAGCAACACGGACTGAACACGATGAACGACATTGACGCGATGGCTGTACAGGTCTCGTTCTCTGCCCCAAACCCTTCGCTGTCTATCAGCATTGCAGCTTGATTGGTTCTCGACGTTTATGGCGTCTCTCACCGACCTCCCCACAGAAGTACTCGAACTCGTCTACGAGGACCTCGACACTCGCGCCCTATATCTTGTCTCTCAGCTCAGTCGACATCTGCACTACACAGCCTTATCTCGCCTATTTTGCCGACTAAAACTGTATGAGGACGGCATACTCAAAGATGGAGTTTTCACTATCACTCCTACAAAACCGTCATCGGGTATAGATCGAAAAACAATACTGGCAGCCGTTCGGTCCGCCCTGTTCATAGAGAACATTCATACGTATCATGTGGGTGTTGTTGCGGATATCGAGGACGCATTCGTGGATTTACGAGGGGTCAGAGGGATTATTAAGGCGATGAAGCGTTGTACGAAGGTGGAACTGTCACTCCTTTCTTTGGCGAACGGCCTGGCAACAAACAAGTCTTCGTGTTCCAGATCCAGTACTACAGTGGGTCAGACGAAAACTATCGATGTGGAGAAATGGAGAGATGTTTTGTTGGAGCTATTGGAGGGGGCGCTCGAAAAGGGGTGCCGAGATTTCCAGTTACTCAACGGAGGAACGTTGACCAAAGTTTACACTGGTTCCAAGGGTGCACCCATATCTCTATCGGAGTTGGAAGCACTGGAATCACCACCCGAAGCGACGAACGCTGTGCCTTCAGCCCCTTTGGTTAAGGAAAAACCAGAAGGCAATTGGTTTACTCGCCTGTTTAGCCTCAAGCCCCATCTTCGCAACAAATCTAAATCGACCCCCAAGTTGACTTCTCCTCGACGCCTATTCAGCAATCGAGCCATATGCCCGAGGCCATTGTCGGACGTACCACAATCCCATCTCACCACCTGCATGCTTCGCTATGACCTATTCCTCCAACCACCTTTCCGGAACTGGACGGTTCATATCCTTAATAATTCACCCCGACTCACTTCCCTCAGTATAATTCTTCAACCGCTGGGACCGCAGGAATGGTCGCGCCTTCTCGGTGCTATAACCTGCCCTGCCCTTACGGAACTCAAGTTGAGGAACGTCGACATAGCGTATAATGACCTCTCTACCTTTCTACGAAGGCACTCCGCCAACTTGCGGATACTGGAGCTCATTCCAGGTCATGGTTTTAATTCTGTTGGGAGAACTCTTGAAGTCGATGCGGAGTGGGCAGTTATTCCGGGCTATTGGGGACGTGACCTCCCACCACCTGCGACTGAAGACCAATTCGTCACACCGATGCCAATGCTAGAGAAGTTACACACGATCCCGGCTTACTTCGTTTGGTTGATGGACCAACCACTTGTTGTACGACCACCTCCACCTCCACCCACTCCCCAATCTTCCTCCTCGTACTTTTCTACTCATTCAGTTTGGACCCAGCTCCGGAGTCCAAGTCCAAAGGAAGCCTTCAACCCGCTTTCGCTAGATGCCAGGTTTCCTCGACTTAGAGAAGTCAACTTCCGTACGGACGCTGAAGACCGTATCCTTGGGCGCAAATTTTCTTATATTGAGAGAGCATTTCAGGTCCTGGCACTGTATATCGGATCATTCAAGACTAACGGACTCCAAAGTCAGGTGGAGACGTTATGCCTCTCGAGTTTTGATTCGCCGACTTCCCTAAAACCGTTCTTCAATAAGCACAAAGCTGATGTCTCTCGACAACTAGGACGGCCTTCTCCTGCTGCAGAACACCCAAGAAGCCCAGCGAGATCTCATTTTGGCAAAGACGAGGACGCACCACCCCCGTCCATCACATCACCTCTATCAGGTATTCGTACGATCAGGGTGGGAATTAAGGTATACCAGGAATTTATTGGAGATCTATTCGCGTTTGCAAAGGGTTTTCCAGATGTGGAGGTCTTGGAGATTGTGGGTCTTCCAGCAGCGGGATTGGCCCGGTTGAAAAGAGGTTATGGGGGCGCGCTAGTGGGGTCAAACATGTGGATTGCGGGGATGCGAGAAGAGTGTATGGATTTTTTGAGCTAGGACTTTGACACCTACGGCTTAGGTGGACTCCTAAAGTTTGAAACAACTGGATTGGGTATGTTCCTTGGTATTCGACTGTGTAATTTCGTATTTTGCAATACAACCTCCTTTTTGCTTAAGCACGTATTCTGTCTCGGCACCTTCAAGCTCGTTGTGGCGATGAGCTAGAATTAGACGATTAAACGGCCTGCTAGCCTCCTAAGTTCAAGCATCCGCGGCCGGAGATTTATGCGATTGCGACAAATTACACTCAGTAAAACATGCGTCATGTCGCCAAAGAGCTTACTGTTGCACCGTTATCAGACTAGATTCGGTCAAACAGCCTTCAGACTCCAACACAAGTTCAAGACGAGGAAAATTTGAGGACTTTTGCGATAAAAATACAGTCAAGTGCACCTACAATTGCAACTCGTTAAGGACTCCTATATACCTAATTACGCCTTCAGTTCCTAGCAAAGCGGACGGTATATCGCTCCTTGAGAAATTGCTAACACACCCTCAGAAAACATCGAAGTGGCACAAAACAAAGGGAAAACACACCTCATCGAACGTACTCTTGAAACTATCCCTCGCTTCAACATCCGCAATATACCTCCTAAACTTCTCAAACCTGGGATCGGTCTGAAGAACATCATAGGCCTTCAACCCAGCACCCACTTCAAACTTCCCAATATCATACTTCAATGCAACCTTCCCTCTTGCGACGAACGGAATAAGGGCAGCATCCGCAATCGTAAATTCATCGCCAACAGCATATTTTCCGAGAATGAGAGGTTGGATAGCTTCGATGGCAGTCCAGAAATTGTCAACTGGTTCTCCACGGAATGCAAACCCTGTAAAGGCTGGAACGAGCTTGTTGGAGACTACGTCGATGAATAGACGGACGCGGGCTCGGAGCACGGGATCTTTTGGGAGAAGGGCACCACCGGAGATGTCGGCAATGAATTCGAGAAGGACGAGAGATTCGGCGATTTTTTGGGATTCCGGAGAGGGGTTTTCGGGTGGGACACTTGGGCCACCGTATGCGACGGCTGGAACCTAGTAGGAGTGGAAGATGGTTGAAGAGGCAAAGGTGAGATTATAAGAACGAAAGGGTGTTACCTTGCTTGCAGCGTTCACTTTCGGTGCAAACCACTCTGGTTTGTTCCCAAGATCGATCTCGTACCTTGTGAAAGGTAGTTTTGACTCGGCGAGAGCGATCTCAACCTACAGCACAACAACTCAGTTCAGCGACAGAATTTCAACATATCCGGTCCCAGGAAGACTACATACCCGTTGAGCATAGGGGCAAATCTTTGAAGTTGCCAAAATTAGCAACAGAAGAGAGGATAAGCTATAGGACTGGAACGGCTCACTTTGGCGGTGTAGAGCGTCAATGTCTCGGGCATATTTGGGATGATACGTAGGTGGGATGAGTTGAGGTCGTTTTGTGTGGGATGTGAAGATACGTCGCATGCCCATTTTATAGTCTCCTCAGCTATCTCCCTGCGGTACTAATTTTAACCTTGTGTGGGGTGGTGTGTCAGCAGATTCGATGGCGTCAACGCCGGGAGTATGTTCTTCCTGAGTAAGCAATGGCGTGCTTTGAGAAAGAAATTATCAGGTCCATACAGTAGACAGCCATTGCGCTAATTCTCATAACGTCAAGGATGCTCAGTCAGCGTTGCATGTTTCCAGCATGAATACTTCGCACTATAGCTAGGTCCAAACTTACTGTGCTGATGTGCAACACGGCCCCAAGCGATACCCAGTTTCAGAGGGCTGGATTCCACACGAGAACGTCATGGTTGTTATGGTTCACCTCGGACTGAAAGAAGGACTGATGAGAAGGGGAGCTGGTAAATTTACCACTAATTGAACCACGGCGGCGCAAGTTGCAGGCCTTGGACTGTAAGCGCGCACGTACCAGATCGACGCCAAAGAGGGTTGTACATGGGAATATCCTGCAGGGACTCTTCGGGCTTGGACTGGCTGACATCCATCAGATAAAAACCCGCGAACCCGATGAGGAGCTTGAAGAGGATCATCATCCTTCGACAGCTGTAGAACACCCTGTCGGCCCAACCCGGGCCGGGACGGAAACGCGAGACTGCCTGCCCTAAGTTCGCCAAATTTTCACCTCCCCACACAATCCCCACATCCAGATCCTCTTCGCTCAAGACACCATGGACAGCATATATGCGCCCAAACACATCAACGACATACTCCCCTTCGAAGTTCTATCTTATTCTTTTACATTCGTGGATCCCTGCGATCCTCAAAACGCCCACTTTGCCACTACGCTCAGCCTCATTTGTCAAACTTGGCGTCGAATCGTTCTTGATACTCCGGCCGTCTGGACCTGTATTCGCATTCAAACTCGCAATAAACCGCTCACGAAGGACACAATAGATGCATCCAAAGCATGGTATCAACGATCGAAGCAACTTGGCTGTCATTTTTACTTGGAGTTTCCGTTGAGGGTCGGGGAGGAAACATCCGACTCTATTGTATCAGAACTCATCCAACCCATTTCACCGAGGCTGGAGACGCTATTCCTATGCGTACCTGCTGCTTTTCTGGGCGACTTTACCTTTGTAACCCCATTCCAATTCCCCCGACTTCGTTCATTCACCATTCGGTTTCCAAGGGACGACCACTCTCGACTTTTGCCCCTCAAATTTCTCCCTTCCACTGGACTCTTTCATTCTAGCTCCCTGCACAGGCTTGAGCTGACGCATGGTAGAGTTATCGGCTTTTTTCAAGACCCCAAGACCAGTTTTCGCTGGTCGACACTCACACACCTGAATTTACACGACAAGGGGTTACGAGCATACGACTCTCTCGACATATTTTGTCTGGCCACGAACCTCGTTCACTGCGAGCTTACCATCCCTGGGTGGCCTGCACATGCGCTGGATCCGAATTTCGTAGGAAGTACAGTATCCGTCAGCGGCAACTCGGATCCCTATCGTCCACCGTGCATCCACCTTCACCTTCGTGTTCTCAAGCTAGCATTTTCGAGTGGTGTAGTGTCCCCCTTCTTCGCTCGTCTTAGTCTTCCCAAGTTGGAAGACTTCAGACTTAGCGCACAGAATATTTTGGATCCGACTTATGTGCACGACGCCTTGTTGGATTTGGCCGCTCGACATCCCATCGAAGGGCTTAAGAGGTTCGAAGTGGAAGGTATCTCTTGCCCAGGAGACACGATGATCGAGTTTTTGAAGAAAAACGAGGAGATTGAGACGCTCAAGTTGGATGATTGTGACTTATGTGATGAAGAGTTCCTCGGCAAACTCATTATCGTGCCGGAAACACCAGAAGGCGGGACAATCTCCCCTTATGCCTATGCGGCATTATCATCTGCCTTTTCGTCCTCCTCTCAAGCGGTGGTCTCGTCTTATTTCTTACAGAACGCCGCCTCCTCGATCGTCCCAAAGTTGAAGTATATATGGCTCAACGGAACTCCAGATGAGGACGAATGGCAATTGATGGAGACGTCTCCATCAAGTTTGTTATATTTCTCCGAGCAGAAACGCGGGAGATCACCCAAGGACGAAACAATTCAAGCGTTTGTAGAGTCAAGGTCTCCAGCGGAAGGAGGGACGTTGAAGAAGGTGGTGATGGATAATTATATGATCGAAAAGGAGGAGGTCTTGGAGGAGTTGATCAAACTGAGAGAGGGAGGGATGGTGCTTGATCTTGTTGGACTGGGGACCTCAAACCGTTCACGGGAGTCGTCGGATGAAGACGATTGGTGGGTGGCTTAACCTTGTGTTGGGTAATGGGAAGTGGACAAGCCAGGAAATTGGTTATATCACCTCTATCTGTAAGTATACCCCGGAACTGTTGTGGTTAACATCGATCTATTCGTACTGCGCTGATCGACAGGGACGGTTCTGTGCCAGGGTTTGTGCCCGCTAACGCAGAGTGCGGGACTCCTTTTGACTTTTGACGCGGTCCTGCCACTCCGCACCAGGCTGACAGGAATTTCCCTCCACGTCTACAGAAATACTTGGACTCTATGGAACACCTCGACACACCTACACTCTACTCTGTTCCCCAACTCGACCGACATCCGAACTGCACAGCCTATCTCGTTTCTTCCAACAAGTCAGAATATACGAGACGGGATACTCAAACCTGGAGTTCTTACTCTCACTCAGATACGGTCATAGAGGCCCGATTTCCTCGACTTAGAGAGGTCACTCTTATCGCATGAGACAATTCTGCCTTCTTCGAAGGGTTCTGGGCATGTACATTGGGCCATTCAAGAAAGACGTTGCTGGGGGGTCAGAGTCCTCTAGAGACGAGCATCCCCCCTTCAAGAAACGCAACCACCGTATGCACCCCAAGATCGAATGGCCACAAGGTTCAGGGTAGAGACCCCACACACCCACCAGATCCTTCAGCTCGCGATCAGATATCTCCTCTAACAGGTATTCGCACAGTAAGAGTGGGGGTTTCAAAGTACCAAGAATTCATGGTGGGTCTATCTCAATTCGTAAAAGGTTTCCTAGATGTTGATGTTTTAGAACTTGTGGGTCCCACTCAAGTGGATTGAAGGGTTGCATATGGCAGTACTCGGCACTGGTGCGGTGACATTCGAAGAAGGTATTGATTTTTTGGATGAGTTTCTTGTGTTTGAATCTGATTTTTGGTTCCTGTATGTACAGTATGACGTGATTCTACGTACACGTCCGCCTCAGGGCCGTGTTTTGTGCCATATAGAGGCCAGTCTTGTTCGTCAAAAGCTCAAACCTGCAAGCTGCAAGGTTCGAGTACCAGCCCGACAATTGCGTGATGAAACATATTCGGCCCCATTTCAGGAGTGAGTGATTGGCCAGCACACACAATCTTTGATGGTGTGCCAGCACCGCTTCCGTAAGAAATATGATCCCTTGACAGAAATCGACAGTGTCACTGACGAAATGTCTCCATGGCGTTGTAACTGAAAGGATCGAAACTTGAGTTTGATCCGCATCATCACATCATCGGTCTCTTTGGATATAAAATTCCTCCTGATGGCGACAGCTTGGAAGACGTTGACTGCGCTTGCGATGTCGACGCGTCCACATTTTTATTGAAATATTCGGGGGACCTGTATCACGTTGAGGTGGAGATTGATTGGAAAGGGGGCTGTGCAAGATAGATTGTGAGGTGAGCCCCGATCGTGGTTGGCACATCAGGTGGCCTGAAAATCTGGGGATGCAACAACGATTGTTGGGATGGTTGAAACACGTTCCGAGGTACGATGAGTACTGAGTAACTCGCTAAGGCGGCTAGGATGCGCGTAAGCGAATCGTCCAGGAGCCTCCAGGAGCCCATGTACAGTAAGCACTCGGTTGATTTCCAGTCCCGCGTACGTATACATAACCTATGCAGGAAAGTTGGCTGTTTCGAAGAGCGCCCCGTACAAGCCACGACCACAAACCCTGGTGAAGGTTCTGTTGAGACAAAAAGACAATCCAAGGACAAAGGACTTCGGTTGCGCGTGTCAAGTAATGAGCTATGGGCGGGCCGCTCGTCAGATTATGATCTGTGATGTCGATCGATTAGATTGAAACCGCCGGACGAAGTCGAATCCCAAGAGGAAGCGGGTAGATTCACGCACGGGGACTTTGAGAATTCAAACGGCCACCAGGTGGACCATGGTTCGATTAACGAACTGCGCAACAGCTTGCAACCTAGGACTAATCACGATTAGTATCGTCGTCGTTGTAATCTGATAAGAAATCTGATTTCATTGAGTTGCTCGGGACCAAATGTCCATATGTTCTCATTCCTAATTTCAGGAGAAAGAAGAACGATCAGAACACTCGATAAGTTTATATGAAGATTAACTCTTCGCTTGACTGATTGAATTGAAGTGGAAGATATCCCCGGATAGTGCGGGTTTATGGGTTCCATCTGGTACTCCCAGTGGTGCTAAGCACGATAACACCACGTACCTGGCCAATGTTCGTCAACCGACTTTGAAAGCATGTGTAAGCGTATTCAAGTACGTACAGGTTTCCTGTCAAGTTCGGGTTGCAGCTGTCGCAATTAATTCAATATCGACTCTCTTTCTAAGGAGAAATTACACTAGAATCAGGGGTGAGAATCGAGTAAACTTCGGCTTGCTTGTGGGCGCCAGTTTGTATACAATACCTCGGACATGGATGCATGATGCTCTGTATATCGTAAAAGGCAACTTGAGGACAGCACCGAGTGACTCACTAACGTCACATCAGCCTCACCATTTCGTACCACCTTGTCTTCTCCCTAAATGTGATAGTCTGCCAGAGATAAGTTCCTCGGTGTTGCACTATCCGGGAATTTCAACTGCAGTTATGATCAACGGACCCGAAGTGGGCTGCAGTATGATTCAAGCTTAAGCGCCACGATATTGGGGTACGACAAATTTAAATTATATCGTGAATCGGTAATCTGACATCTACACCTCATCCAAAGCATAGCTCCTGAAGACATTTAGAACGAGCGCTTATCGCCTCTCAAGCGAGTCATTTGCATCAGCTTTCAGCGTCAACAGCGTCAACCGAGGCTCATCACATTGCGAACCAGAATATATGCGCCTATTAATGTTGCTTCTGAGGATCCATTCGCACAACCATGCTTGATGAAGCCAAGGATGTACCGCCCCAGTCAGATTCACAGGAGTCGTCAAGATACGAGTCCACCCGGAATGGAAGACCAATATATGCGTCATTCCGAAGTAAATGTCGGGCATTGACCGTAAGCGCCGCTCTTCAATCAATATTGCCGCTTTTGTAGACCCCCGCCGCTTTAGGGCTTTAGGAGTCACCAGAGATATACCAATAGCTCAACGAGTTTCAGGGACAATGGAGTTGAGTAGACGCTAATCTCGAAGAGGATCGGTATTTTGGGCTGTCCGAATTTCAGCGGTTTCATATACAGGTGGATTTGACACCCACTCCTTGCGCTGACGTCGACCTCGGAAGGGTACTGGAGTAAAAGTCAGATATCTACATCACCTCGGTGCGATCGGTCTGACATTCATGATCAACCGACAGGAATATGTCATGACTGCGCAAGAGGGCAGGTGGTGATAGCATACCAGAAATGGCATCCTGGGCGCTACCCGCCCACCGTTTTCATCTGCCCCGGGCATGTGATCCAGCCCCGAGACCGCCGCCACAGAGGAAAGAAACGGAGAGCGGGTTCAAGCGGCGTCTACGGTTTGATAACTTTGACTTGGTGCCGACAGGGAAGGTACGTAGCAGAGTTCTCGATGCGGTGAGTTGTTTTATCTCTTCAGTCTCGTTCAGAGTGAGAAAAGATCAACACGAGGCGTGTCAGAGACACCTTCGAAGTTCCCTAGGTCATCCGAAGCCCAAACAATGATGCTCGAGTTGCCCATTGTTCCCTCTGGTTGTCGAGGAGGCTTTGGACCCGCAAAACGAGAGTCGGAAGTTTTGATGCGCCTCAAACTTGAATTGCCACTGTCCAAAAATAGGCTGTGCGGTCACCGAGCGGATGAAAGAGATGACAAAGGGAGACATGATCTAGGGATGAATGCGCCAAGATTGCGGGTCGATATTTCAATTTAATGACCCTTGGCCAGATCAGGACGGAATTCCACTGGGCTTTGACGGGTCCGTGACTTTTTTCCTCTGGATACCAGGGCAGCTCCCCCACCACCGCTCTTTAACTGGACTTGTTCACCGCCAGCTCTGGTCGAACAGCCTCTTTACGCCCATCCCCACCGTTTTTTCTTTCGTCTGTCCCAACTTTTGTTTCGTCATTTCCCCTTTTGTTTGTTTCTTCGTTTCTGCTTTAACCTCCCGTCCAATCATTGCGTTAAGCCCGTTCCCGTTCCGACGTCCCAACCTCCACGCACCCGTTCCTAGGGCACTCGGACCCCTCCAGCTCACGCCCCATCAGTTCGCGTTAGCCCCGATTCATTGAGGGAATCACGCGTGCCCGATCCAACCTTGGAAGTATCTTTTGATGGCGGCATTATATCTGCATAATGCATTATTCATACCGGAATCGACCAATCCAGCACGCGCTCAGGTTCACGCTCAGGTTCATGACTTGAATTCTTCTCTTTTGCCTGCAGTTTCTCTTCCTTCACCTCCCCCTCCAACCTCTCGTACCCGCTTCCCTTTTTCTACTCAAAGACGTGGTGGTAGCCCTCCTCCACCTGCCGCTTTTCAATCTGTCCCCACCTCCTCACCCCCCTCTACTCCTCCGCCGGGTCTCAGGCAGCCGCAGCAAGCTTCTCATTTTCAGACTGCCAGCACGAGCACCATCATCAGTACCAACGCCTACGAATATTCTCATCCAACGGAGCCACTTCTACAGTCTACCACGTCGGAGTCTGTAGTGTATTTTGACCTGCTGTCTCGTCAGCCTACACACCCGCATGGACCGCAGAGGACCCAAGCTTGGGACATGGGCCTTACGCTGGATGGTGATCCCCCGACGAGTCGAGAGAGGAAGGGTTTATGGGAGCGTGCGGTTAGAAGACGTCTCAAACGGCTGAAGTATCTCAAGTGGATTCTTGAGGCAGCTTTGGGTGCGTTGTATTATTTTTTTCTTTGTGCTGTCGCGTTAGGCTAGGCGAGGCGTGGAACATTTTGTCCGTCGGGCCTTTCCTTTCACCTTTTTCTTCTTCTGGTTTCCATGTACCTTTCGCTGACGTTATTTGTTCCTCAGGTGTATGGGCGGTGTACAATTCTGTGCGATACTTTCTCGCATTCGCCATCTATCGTTCCGTAGATGGGCAGATAGCGTCTCTCGTGCAAGGGATATGCACTACCCTTACCGTCGCCTTACTCGCCTGCGCACTGGTCCTGGATTTCTTTCAACCCCAACTGCTCCTCCATCATATCCGCTCGCGCTCCATACTTCTCGCCAGGACTTTTCTTGTCTATATTTCGACTTTCCTTTTGCTTGGACCTGCTGTCGTTAATTTTGCTTTGCTGTTTGCGTGGAGACACCACAACGATTCTGAAACCACTCCCGGAAGTCGGTGCTTTGTTGATATTGACTTTGTCTGGTCACCCTCCGCCTCTACGAACTGTAAACATCCACCATGGGGTGTATGGATTACTCTCGCAAGTGTCCGCCTTACCCTCACCTTAATCATCATTGTAAGTTTCCCCCCATTGTCCTTATTGAATTACATCTGACATGAAACAATACCAGATCTTATATCATCTCATTTCATTTTCTTACGAACGTACCCGACGTCCCCCTAAACACCGTCCCACTCACCATCCCCACTCCGACTCAATGTATGGCTTGACGGCATCAGCAGCCTCTCCGCCCATGGTCGGCGTCTCGTCCAGCCCCGTCGCCATCCACCAACTCCAACTTGAACCCGACCAACCTCATCACAAGGCTTCCGATGCAACCTTGACCTCTCAATCCGGTTCGAAGACAGCTACGTTGACGCATCAGCCGTCCTTCGTAAGCCACCAACTGTCTCGGGTGTCCAGCGCAGGGTCTTCAACTGAGCACGGAGGTGACTCGGAAATTCAAGACGTTATGTCTTCGCGGCCAAGTAACGGAAGTGGAAGTAACGCCAGTAGCACAGCTACCACCATACACGTCACGAATTCTGCCGGTGTGGTCGTCAACAACTATTCCATCCCATCAACATCAACTGCACCACATCCATCATCCTCGACAACGGCGCCCCTTGTCGGCGAAAGTCCAAGCGACCTCTACGGATTTGCAGACCGTTTCCATGCAGTCGTCAACCAGATTTCAAGGGAAACGGACGAAGGACTTGAATTTGCTCGCTCGCAGAATCCTATTGGATATCCCACCTACGATGATCTACACCTTCATAGTGGTGAAATCCAAGGCGACGTCGAAGTGGACCTGGATAGATACTACCACTATTCACCTCCACCACCTACGTTGGGATATGATGAATTTGGAAGACCGTATCCGCCTGAAGAACCTGTTCGTTTCTTGAACTCGATTATCCGGAGGATGCCTACGATTGAATCGATGGGTTCGAGGGAAGTGGCGAGCTGGACATCTTCTGCTAGGTCGAGTTTCCAACAGACTGTTGGAGACCGAACGGCTAGTTTGAGGAGTGTTTTGACGGGGAGTCGGCCGCCTACACGATCCATGTCATTGACGGACCATACGAGTAGTGTGAGCGAACCTTCGAGTCGAAGGAATAGCTTGAGAGCGGGCGCGGAGTTGATTGCTAGTATGGGGAGGACGTCTGAAGTTGGAGAGCTGGTGGATCGGAATGATGTTGGGGCTGGTGCCGGCATGAGTGCCAGTGGAAGCGGAAGTGGAGGTGTAGGTGTAGCTGGTGGATCTGGTGCAGGAAGGAGAGCAAGTCTGGGAAGTAGTAACGGACATGGAACGGGAGGAAGTTATCCACAACCACAATCGACGATGACAAGTCGGAGCACAATGACCTTTTACACGGCCGTCAGTTCAAGCTCCCCATCATCACCGTCGTACAGCCCAATATTGGAACAGGGCGTGTTGTCATATTCTCCCGTCCAAACGCACGCTCACTCGTCGTTGAACTCGAGTTCAGGAAATTCGAGGACCCCAACAGAAGAAAGTGTGCCATGAACAAGACCATTTCCCCCCAGCGATGACCCTCATGGGTATCTCGCTAGTGTTTCGCAGTTATAGACAATTTGTGTCCCCTTTCGCTATTCGATTTGGACATTGACCGTTCCCTCTATTCCTCTCACTCATGCATTTCGTTTTTTTGGTCAGAACGCATCGGTCTCATCCTCGCAATTTTACTTTCAATTATCGCATCCATCTCATTGCACCAAACCATTCGTTGGCTTTGTTCCACTACCCAGCTCACTCACTCAATGATTCACTCCCTGCCCCCCGTCTCGTTATCTCACAACTCAGGCATACGTACCATTCCTCCATCTCCATTCATGCACAATCATCTCCATCTCACTCAATTGAATTGACTCTTTTCTCCAAATTCTTCGACTTTTCTAACGTCTACAACATTACGCACATATTTATTTTCTATTGCTAGATAAACAGGCATCGAATGGGTCTTTTCCCGAAGGATTGGACACCTTCCAGGACCTGCAGACCTAGCCTACGTTATTATTGTTCTTATTCATCATTTCTTCACTTCATAACATGCTAGGTCTGAGTTGTCCATTCATCACGTCTAGCTCTTGGGCTTACAGTAGTCATGGTTTTTGGAATTTGGGATTGATGTTCAGGGTTTTTTTAGGCGCACGTTTTCTCTTACGCTTTTATCCTGCTATTAGTTCTTGGGGCCTTTTCTTGTTCGTTGGCCTGGGGTTCTTTTTAGCAAACGTGTACTAACTTGACGATATCCATAACGCTCGTTTTTGTTGTGATGAGTCTGTGCTGGGATGAGAAGTCGTGCATGCTCGTTTTGGACACTGGATGGGGACCCCCGTGCTGTAAGTGGAACGCATGTAAATGTGGTGAAGGCAAAACATGGCGCTACAGCGAAGAATCAATGGAAATACAAAATGCTATGAAATCAACTGCAGAAGCCTGGATGATATCAATCCTTGCCTACTTTAATAACCACCTTCCCAACATGCTGTTGAGACTCGAGATATGCAAAGGCTTCTTTAGCCTCTGACCATGGGAAGACTTTGTCGACTACGGGTTTGGTGATTGTTGGGTTTGCACTGATAAGACGGTTGAGCTCTTTGAACCTAAGGGCAAAGGAAAAGGGAAACATGGTGAGCGCTGGCAAGGACGCTGTAGTGTAATGAACGTACTGGTGAACAGACCCGATATAGATCCCACGTAGGGAGATAGCTTTGGTTATAACTGGGAAGAGGAAGTCGCTAGGCGTTCCCTGATAGTATCGTGAGCAGCTCGTAGATAATGATAAACCAGGTAGGAAGACTTACACCCGAAACGAACCCAACGATATGGATTGACCCTCCAATCCTCGTACAATTGATCGATTTATCTAGCGTTCCATATCCTCCCACTTCGATAACATGATCCACACCAGCACCATTCGTCTAGAGCACCCAAGGCCAAGTCAGTTTTGGGTTTTCCCAACACGAAACACGCGAAGAGGATGTAAACACTCACGAATTTCAAAACTTCCTCATGCCAATTCGAGTTCTTTTTATAGTTGATGGTGTGTTTAGCGCCCAAGCTTTTCGCTACTTTCAGCTTTTCGTCGGACGAGGATGTCGCGATGACTGTTGCGCCCGATGCTATAGCTAGTTGGAGGCCTGCACTGTGTGGAGGATAAGAAGAATGTTAAGTAGGTGTATAAAGAGGACGTACATAGAGACGCCACCAGAACCAAGAACGAGGACATAGTCACCCGCTTTGACGGGAGTGGGTCCATTCAAGGCGTTATATGCGGTTAATGTGGCGCATCTGTCATTACACCGGATCAGTTGATACAACGTCCCGCTGGTCATTTCTGATATACGCACGGCAGTGTAGAGGCTTCTTCATAGGTCAAATGGTCTGGGAACTTGACTAAGGCCTATAACAAGACAGCGATGAGTATCCGGTGGTAACATTCTGTGTCGGCGTCCCGTCGCACAAGGACATTAAATAACTCGAGAGAAAGACGGAACTCACATGAGCAGGAAAAATCCTATATTCAGTTAAAACGCCCTGAGTTTGACCGCCCAAAGAAGTTTGTTGGACGGCTTCAGTGGTGTCACCGTAGAGATGATCTGTGGAGAAGTTGGAGCAGATTCGATCGCCCTGTTTCCAACCGGTGACCTCTTCTCCAACACTGATGACCTCACCGGCCATGTCTGAGCATGGAACGAGGTTGTGAGGAGGCGCACTATGTTAAGGAGTCGACTCGAGTATCACTTTAGGTGTCGAGGAGAAGGCAAGGTGAAACGCACGCTAGAGGGTAGCGAAAGTCGGAAATCGCGAGATCACGAAACTATTGTGACCGTTATGAGTATGAAACTGGAAGCTGGAAGCAGAAATTTGGACGTACCTGTAGAGAGACAGCATGGACTTTCACCAACACCTCGCTTCCTTTCGGCTTGGGAATCTGCACTTCATGTATCTTCAGGTTGTTGTACGATCCACGTTCCGGGTAGTAATACTCGAAAGCGGTGGCTGAGACCGACATCCTTTGTGACTTTGCAATTGAAATGGACGAAGGAGAAAAGGTGGATTACTAGGGAGGCCTGGGTACTGAGCGCGTTGCGGCGTCCAGTAGATAGGAAATGGCCCGGTTTCACTTTCAGGCCATGATGAGAGCCACTCGATTATTTATAGTCTGCCATCGGAACGGAGGGCCATGCGTAACTGACGCCATAGATCGCTAAATTTAGGCGTGCGCTATCGCCGGTACAACAATCCTTGTAGATATGCTGTGTGCTCCATTCGACAGCTGCGTTCCTTATTTTAGAGGTTTTTAGCACTAAATGGAAGATAATAGAAAGAGACGAACTCAAGATTTGTACTTCAAAGTAAGGTTCAAAATGGTGCGACTGCTCCGAGACGTCGGAGGACCCGGGAAGCTCCCAAAATTTGGTGTCCGCAACTTTGCAGATTTGAGACCCAAATTTTAAAAATGAAAAATGTTGGGAGTGGTGAGTTGAGTCCATATCTGCACTCGAGAAAAAATTCAGGGTCGAAAATGGCCAAAAATTTGCAGATTTGAGGCCCAAAAACGGGTATTTTCGTTGGTTGAGTTCTGTCTCCGGACACCGGGTGTGCCCCATCCCCGACGAAGAGAATTCATGAGGTTATGGAGACAGTGCATTGTTAGCCACAAAGACGCCCAACACGTCGAAGGTACCCAGTAACAGGGGGTATACGGTGCATTTGCCAGTGGGCATGAGGATATGACGAGGACAACAGTTGGTGGACCATGTTTGGTTCAGGAACCGAGGGACCTCCCACATTTGGAGTCTGGACTTCAGCTTCAACTCCGGCTCAACGAGTCCAACGCCCTGAAGCAGCCACTGCTGGCAACGCGTTTTTCGCAATCCAAGTCTATTTAGGTGAGTCAGTAGCTCGGTTCTTTTCTCTGAATCAACGCTCACTCTTGTTGTACCCAAAAACGACAGACATGTTCGCACCTCATCTGCTTTGTCTTTCAGAGTCAAAAGATGGCGCCGAGGTGAGCTTTGGGTATTCCTGGGATGCTGGTATTTGCGAAGAGGGGAGTTCGACAAGTCTTCACGCGTCACGAACCATTGTGGACGCACCTTGCATTGAGAAAGTTTGATAAAATTCTCAGAAAAGGTAAAGGAGTTCCTAAAAAAAAAGCTGGTATGAACTTCCATCTTAACTATACTCCTCATCAGAAGACTCATAAAACTCGATCCAATCCTTCAGCCTACTTCTTTCCGCTAGCCTAGAAGCTAATTTGACCGCGAAACGGCTCTTGGCCTGATGATACGCTGGATGATCAAAGTCTTCCTGTATCAGCCGTGATGGTCGTAATTTATCCTTCTCCTCTATCCTTATCAAGTGCTCGCCCCGAAACGGGCCCTCAAAGTACCAGAACACCACAACCTCGTCTTCACGCAAATATTTCTCGTATCTCCTACATCTTTTTTCAGCATTGGACGACATACCCGCCTCCGTGTCAATAAAAGTTGCCATGACCAAGAAGTCCCTCCTCAACTTGAAGGTCGGAGAGCTCTTATACGGCCTCCGCACCTGACGACATGTTGTATGTTGAGGGTTAAAGGTCTCACTCAGTCTTCACTCATCCTATAGAAATCAACATCGCAGATAAACGCGATGGGAGTAAACCGCATGGTTGAAGTAGGTAGGTTGGCTTCCTGTCTCCTGTCCATCTTTTTTTAAAAAAAATTCTTCATCGACATATGGTTCGACGTTGACTCAATATATGCACATTTAGGTCTGACATCGGGCTGATCAGCGTTCCCAATCAACCTCAATCTGATATGCACTTTGAGAGGGGTTTACAACTTCAGTTCTCTTAGTAGTTCTGCCTTTCCTTTCTTTTTCGAACTACCCACTGTCTGACCGCCTACATGCCTACTGTCAGTCTCCTCATTCCAAACTCGAATGCCATACGACCTTATTTACGGATCCTCGCGGGGGGAGAAGTAAAAGAGGCGTGTAGCTATCCGCACTCGGAAGAGAAGAAAAAGAAAAGCGTACGGAAGGTTATTATTCGTGTTGTGGATAATTCAGTTGGCTTAGAAAGTGGACAAGTTAATACGTAAACGGTGTTCTATTTTTTTGCGCATATATCGAGGTCGTACAAAAGTAGTGCAGCGTAGAGTACTGTATATGCGCACCGTTTATCATTATAATTTCTCCCCCGTCGTGCGCGTATATGCCAACGTCAAGCGCTGGCGTGGAAGACCGAGCGCTCGGCACTACTACTCACCACCAGCCGCCGCCGTCCCAACACTCTTCTTTTTCTTTCTCCTCTTGGGCGGTGTGTCTCCAATAGCGGTAGGCGCCTCATCGAGTTCGTCCCCTGATTCTCGTTCTCGTTTGCCTTTCTTTGCGGGTGCCTTGGGTTTAGGTTTAGGTTTGGGTGTGGGTTTTGCTCGTGCGCTTTGTATTATCTCCTTGTCTTCTTGTTGGGAATTAGGAGGAGCAGTTGCTGCCCCGGAGATAGAGGCAGAGGCAGAGGTGGAAGCAGAGGTTGGACCAGCAGCAGGATGTGACCGGAGTTCGTTTGGATCGTCCACCCCCGATGGTTTAAGGAACCCCACACTCACAGCGGGAGGTGGTGGGGGTTTATGAGTCTGTCGTAAATCCATTCCTGTTCCTTGAACGGAATATATAGCTTCTCGAGCTGATGGTTTACTTGCGTTTGTTGAAGTACTTGTATACGAACGGCTAATCGTCGTAATGGCAGATACAGTTGTCTTCCTCTTGGGACGCGTCGATGTTGTATCCTTTCCGCTGCCACCGCTGCTGGCGCCTACATTGGGTTCTTGAAGACCTGAGAGGAGTCGACCGGCATTGGCAGAGTTTAGAGGTTTGGGGTTGGGATGAACACGAGATTTTGGTTGGGTTTGATCGGGGGAGTCATTCGGTTTATGCTGTTCCTATTCAAACAATGAAAAGAAAGAGGGTGAACGATAAAGACAAAAGCGTACCCCTCCTCCTCCTTCTTCGTAGTCACTCCCAGTCTGGTCTTGGTACACGATTTCTTTGCCTTTCTTTCCGAATACTCTTCGACCTTGAATCTTATTACGACGGGCCTGCGCGGTGGGCATAGACTCGCCCTCCTCTTGATCCTCTTCCTCATCCTCCCCGTCCTCCTGGTCCGAAGAGGAAGGAAATAGAAAGGGTAGGTAAGAAGTTTCGTATGTGACTCTCCCTTTCGAAGTCGACGTTGTCCTGTACCATAAAACCGGTATCAGCAAGTCAAACGAACTTCCTTTTGAAGTGAAGAAATGAAAGAAAACATTCACGAAGAGTCCGCTTCACCCCAAGCATCTCTCACATCCTGAGCAACTTCCCATTTCCCATCGTCATGTATCTCCGCGCGTTCAGGTTCAACTTGGGTTTGTTGTTTAGCCCGTAGAGCATTTTGCATGAAACGCAGGCTGAGAGTTCCATTACTGAGCGCTTTAGGTGGCATGGTGCCGTGCCAAGTGGTGGGGTGTGGAGAGAGAGTGCAAGTGATCGGCAGGGTTCAAATGTTCAAGCGCAGGTAGCAGAGTTAGAGTTTGACCTCGAGGCAAACAAAAAAGGTAACCTCTACCGACGGTGGGAGTCGAACCCACAACCTTCGCCTGCTTTGCTATCCGTTGTAGGAAAGCGACGCCCTAACCATTAGGCTACGACGGCTGGTCACAAGCGACCGTCACATTGCGGTATAGATAGAAGGGCGGTGTCTGGTGCAGCCCGGCGAACTGGGTATCGACACAAGACGGCGGAGATGGCGTGTGGGACTGGCGATGGAGATCTGAACCGAGGGGACGGATGAGGGACACGTGGCTGGGACGGTTCGAGCCAATAACGAAGGACGGCTGGACTCACACTCAAACTAAACATCCTTTTCCATGCTCAACCACTCCTCCTTCCTTCTCTTCCAACACACCCATGACTTCCCCTCCCCCTCCTCACGATGAACTCACCTCAACCGTCTTTGGCGCAATCCAGGCTTTGTCTGCGTCGAGAAAAGCAAACTTTTTATTGGACACTGCCTTGTCGTTGATCGAAGTTGGCCAGTATGGCTCTGATGTTGAAAATTATATCGAAGTATATCTTAAAACACCAAACCTACCGAAGGCGGATATTGTTCGTGCTCTGGTAGCTCGAGGGAAAGCTAGGAAAGCTGCATCGGATAGGTTACTCGCACGAGCGCACCAAGGTCAGTGTCTATCTCCTCACAGCTTCCTCAACCTCATCATCTTCACCACCAGACTTTCAAACAGTAGCAAGAATCGATCCAGGGAATCGTAAAGTCCAGAGCCTTTACCGAAAAAATAAACTCGTAAGTTGAATCAAAACACTCTCTAATCTACCAACCCGCTACTTTTTGGCACCACCATTGACTCCGTCTAATAGATCCACTTTGCTCATGAACCCGCTTCACAACGTGCCCCACCCGAAATCTGGGAACGCATAGCAATGCATATCCCCCGTTACCATCTCCGAACCTGGTTATTCGTTTCTTCCTTCCATCGAGACATCGCTGTCAGACACATATTTCACACCATCGATCTATACTTTGGTGAAGACCCCGAAAACCTCAACAGAGGGTTGGATATATTTGATAGAGCAAAAGCCGACCCCATATTTGCAAGCCGGGTTAAATCGTTACGTGTTCACTGGGCTTATGAAGAGGGTGACATGTTGGACCTTATGGCCAGTACGTCCGAAGCCCTTCTCCGCGTAATGGGCTATAAACACCGAACTAATTCATTTATTTTTCGTTTGTTTAGGGATATTCCGAACCGCACTACCAGAGTTCAAAGCTCTAAAAGATTTCGAATGGATAGGATATCCAGAAATGAGAATAGACATGGTTGATGCCGTTCTATCAAGTCATCCACGTCTACATGGTCTAGGTCTAATGTACGTCGTCCCACTTTCCCCATGGAACCCTCCCTTAACCTACCGCACAGTGGATGGCACTTTGACGCCGTAGGCGTCTCTGCCTTCCGAAACCTCCGCAAATTTACTCTACGCGCTGAAGACGACGACGGTTTCGCTGACATGGGAGAAGTTCGTACCGTCCTCGACCAAAACGAATCTACCCTCCGCCACCTCATCCTCGGAGCCTACTTAGCCCGACACCATTCCTGGGACACTGCGTTCCAATCCGTCACCATCAAAAACCTCACCCACCTCGACTTGGTTGATACTCGAATAAGTCATATCGTCCTAGCCCGAATCGCGCATGCGCATAACTTGCAAAGTTTGACGTTACATGGGACATTTGAAGAACCTAGTTCGGCTTCGGTGGTGTTTGGTAGTGATCATGTTATTGATGGGAAACATACGTTCCTACCACACCTAGAAGCATTTCGGTTTGTGTTGGTGGGACAAGATGAGAATGGTGGAGGGGATGATGCTATGGTGGGTGGTGCGATGGGTGGTGATGCTGGGTTGTATCAAAACGTAACTCAGTTCTTGAGGAAGAGGGAGAAATTGAGAAGGTTGGATTTGGGGAGTTGTCCTTGGGAGATGGTGGCTAGTGTGCTACCGGAGTTGAAAGGGTTGAGAGTGCTTGGAGTGAGGATTGAGAATGTGAATGGAGAGAAGGTTGAGAGACTTGTGGAGAGTATACCGAGAGAGATGGTTGCTATTCATCTCTCGACTTTGGTTTCTGAAGTTCCGATGGTATGTCCCTTTCTCCCTTTTTTTGTTCACCCCACTCACACCATTCGTAACAGAACAAATACGCACCCCACTTCTCCAAATTCCACTCCTTACAACTATTGCATTTCCAATGTTCAACACAATTCAGACCAAAACCAAACCTCTTATCAGAAAAAGAATATCAAATGCAAACCGAAGTTTGGTCTATGAGTGCCCGTAGTATCGCTTTGGAAGTTGGGAGTGTGGATTTTGTTGGGTGGCATGGGGAACATTATGTTGTTGTGAGACATGGCGGTGGTGGGTTGGGTGTGGGGAGTGTTGGTGGAGGAGGGGTGGGTTCAGGTGCGGGAGGAGGTGTACTAGGGGTGCCGATGAATGTGGCGAAACCGATGGGAATGGGTATAGATGACGATGATGAAGATGACCACCTAGCGTTGAATATTCAAAGAAGTGCGCGGACATCACCCGTTGTGGTTCCAGTCCCGACCATTCCCGCTCCTTCTGCGGCTACAAGAGCCGCGGGGTCTTCGTCCTCGCCGGCAGCGACGGTATCGGCGTCGACGTCCAGTGTCCATCAAAGGAATTCGACTTCTTTATCTCCATTGATGACGACAGGGATTGTTCCGGCATTAGCATTGGGGAACGGAAGTTCTTCTTCATCCTCGACTACGTCGTCGACGTTAACCAATACAACACGAGCTATTCCACCTCCTTCATACATCCCAGCAGGTCCAAGTTCGACGAGTTCTTATCCACACCAACCAGGCCATGCAAACGCACATCCACATTTACATTTACATGCACACCCAAACCCACATGGACATTCGCATCTGCAATCGACGGCTGCAACAACAACGGTACCTAGTTTCAACTTGAACTTGAAAGTTGAGTTGAAGGAGTTACCTGCTCGAAGGAGGTTAGATTGTGGGAAGGGTGTTGATTTGGGAGGGGAGGATGCTGCTTGGTTGGAGAGGAAGGATGTTCCGATGGATTATGAGATGCCTGGGTTGGGTGAGTGAACGAGCAGCTGTGCGAGGGGAGTTGTGCGAGCGAGCGAGCGGCTGAGTGGGAGTGGAAGAAGGTGTACCATGTCGTTGCTATCGCGTTTTGTTCTTTTATCAAAGTTTTTCTCGTTTTATGGTGTATATAGGCAGAGGTATCAATGTTTTTTTTTGTATAATGGGTAATTTCTAAAGTATGTATGTATGTAGGCATGCGCGGTGCATATACGGTACTGTCGTTTGAGTTCGTTTTGTGGTCCCTTTAGGGGTGCACTGTTTGGTGGAGTTGGAGTTCTTGAAGGCGTGAAGCCTTGATAAGATTAGATCAAGCCGCCTTGCTGCCCACATCTTTTTTGGTGCCTGAGGTTCTCCCAAGTGGATGACAAGTAGTAACCCCAACGAATGTGGATGATTTCCAGGACCAGACGAGTATAAAGTCCCTGCAAAAAGTCCTTTGGCCCATGTCAAACTGAATACAGAATGTCGGTCTGTCACTCAGTATAAAAGTGCGTCATATCAAACAGTCAGGCTCCAACGCAAGTTCAAGACGAGGATAATAAGAAGACTTATGCGGTAAAAATACAGTCGAGTGCACCCACAACTCGTTAGGGACTCCTAATAATACATGCCCAATTACTCCTTCAGTTCCTAGCAAAGCGGGTGGTATACCACTCTTTGAGGTATTCCTGATACATCCTCAGAAAAAATCAAAGCGGCACAAAACAAAGGGAAAACACACCTCATCGAACGTATTCTTGAAACTATCCCTCGCTTCGACATCCGCAATATATCTTCTAAACTTCTCAAACCTGGGATCGGTCTGAAGGATCTCATAGGCCTTCAACCCAACACCCACTTCAAACTTTCCAATATCATACTTCAAGACAATCTTCCCTCTTGCGATGAACGGAATAAGGGCAGCATCCGCAATCGTAAATTCATCGCCAACAGCATATTTTCCGAGAATGAGAGGTTGGATAGCTTCGATGGCAGTCCAGAGATCATCAACCGGCTTTCCTTGGAATGCAAATCCTATAACCGCCGGAGTGATCTTGTTGGAGACTACGTCGATGAATAGACGGACACGGGCTCGGAGGACAGGATCCTTTGGGAGAAGGGCACCACCGGAGATGTCGGCAATGAATTCGAGGAGGACGAGGGATTCGGCGATTTTTTGGGATTCAGGGGAGGGGCTTTCTGGAGGGACAATTGGGCCACCATATGCGACGGCCGGAATCTAGTGGAGTGCAAGATGGTTGAAAAGACAACGGAGACATTGTGACAACGAAGAGATGCTACCTTGCCTGCAGCGTTCACTTTCGGTGTAAACCAGTCTGGTTTGTTCCCAAGATCGATCTCGTACCTTGTGAAAGGTAGTTTTGTCTCGGCGAGAGCGATCTCAACCTACAGAACAACAACGCACTTCAGCAACAGAATTTAATCACATCTGGTCCCAGGAAGACTACATACCCGTTGAGCGTATGGGCAAAGCTACGTTGCCAAAATCAGCTTCAGAAGGGGGAGGATAAACTATAGGACTGGGGTGGCTTACTTTGGCGGTGTAAAGCGTCAATGTTTCGGGCATATTTGGGGTGATATGTAGGTGGGATGAGTTGAGGTTGTTTTGTGTGGGATGTGAGGATACGTCGCATGCCCATTTTATAGTCTCCTGTATCTCTCTGCAGTAAGTTACTGATTTCAACCTTGTGCGGGGTGGTGAGTCAGCGGATTTGGTGGTGTTCCTCTTGAGTAAGCAATGATGGCGTGCTCTAAGAGAGAAACCATCGGGTATACAGCCATCGTGCTACATAGTAATCTTCATGACGTTGAGGATGATTGATGATTGATGGATCAGTCAGCGTTGCACGTTTCCGGAGTCTGATTGTAGAATTCCTACTGGGAATAATTACCTGGTAGAGGTGTTGTGATCGAAGGAGGTAGCGTGTCTTCCTCCTTGGGATAATGAGACCTCCGGGGGGCAATCTCTGGGCGTTCTGCAATCAGGGAAGGATTTCCTAATTGCCGAGAGACGTCTGCGCACTCTGTGTTTACGGAAGAACGGCTTCAACGAAGCTGGCTCATCCAAACTCGAGGAGTATAACAGATCTCGAGAGAACTTTGGAATCGAACAGCCTCGAACGACCCGATATACAGGGCCAGCACTCGATATGCTCTCTCGATATGATAGGCAAAATCACGTCCAAGAATACGATCTTGAGCGTCTGCGCAGTTGATCATTCTAAGCCGAGGAAATCTGACACCCAGCGAAAGCAGATGTAAATCCTGCTTCGGACTCGGACTCTGGGGTTAGATCCACAGTGGGTGAATGGCAAAAGACGAAGGTGCAGATTGAGGCGGGGACGATTTCCTCCTTTGCCTTTAAAAACTCGACTATTCCTCACCGCGGATACCCTCTTGAGCCCTTCGGTGGGACGGCGAGAGATCAAATCTAGTAGTGCACATAGGTCGGCTGTGCACTCAATCTCAAGTCCTCCTAACTTTGGAAGACTAAGACGAGAGAAGAAGGGTGACACTGGGCCACTCCAAATTTAGGGAACGAAGACGGGGTGAATGCAAGGCGGGTGAAGGCCAACACGGAAAATAAGCTCGCAATGAACTGGGTTTGTGGCTGGACGAAAGATGTCGAGAAAGTCGTATGCCTGGAGACGTTTGTCGTCCAATTTAAGATGCGTGAGTGTCAATCCAGGAAAACTGGTCTTTGGATCTCAGAAAAGACATAATACCCTGCCACGAGAGAGGCCAGTGGAAGGTCTGAGGAGTAAAAGTCGAGCGCGGCCATCCTTTGGGAGCCAACGGTGGATGACCGCAGCCTGGGTAGTGAAATCTACCAGAGAAACTGGGGGTACGCATAGAGATAGCGCCTCGAGCCTCGATGCGGTCGGTTGAATCAACCCCGACGCGATATTATCCACCGGCTTCGAAGGAGGTTCCGGGTACAACCAGGGTGCTTGATCATCGAATAAGCTCTTTCAACGGATCAACCACGCCTTTCGTGAGCGGTTTGGTGCAAGCTTCAATCATGCGGATACAAGTCCAATTGAACCACCGGAGTTTCGAGTGGCTGAGCGTGGTGAGAAAGTTGGCGTATTCGGGGTCACGAGAATCAGTAAATGTGAAGGTATAAGAGATAGTTTCGGATGAGGGGACATTTCTGGCAGATTTGGGCGCATATATGCTGTGCATCGCGTCTGGACAAGGCGGTGGGGACTCGGGAGGAAGAGAGAAATTTGGCGGGGGTTTAGGGCAGGCTCTCTCGCGTTGTGGCTGATACCGATTCGTTTACGGTCAATATGTTGTTGGAACGCAAAGCCACGACGCCTCTGAGAGACATGATACGCATGACACAGTATATAAGAACAGAAATAGAACACTACAAATTTACAGGACATCCACTTGATTTACAACACACCAGCAAACTCCGATCAGGATAAAAGAGAAACTCGAATAATCGGTGGCTAAAACGAGGACGAGGATAAATCTAGAAGGTAGGGTAGGGACAACAAATGAGCCATTGACGGAGAAGGGAGGTGATCGAGGGACTTACCAGGGCTGTGTGTGTGCAGTAATACTGGTCGTGCGAGTATCTCAAGCAACGACGCAGTAGGTGTTGTCTCCACTGCCGGGAGGTTCTTCTCCGTTGACAGGGATGGTGGGGATGACGTCCTCAACCTGAGAAGCAGTGTTGAAAAATGCGAAGAAATCCATATGAGCTGTTAGAGGATGCTTAGGCGAAAGAAGGCGAATGCAAGCTGGGCAGCGAAGACCCCATCGATTGGAAGGGGTTTATATACGCCACGGGTCTCCTTTTCGGACATATCGCGCGTCTACCCTTGCTTTGACCTCGAGCGCTTGGTATGGAGGAGGTTGATACGACGAACGCCACCGGATCACTTAATTTCGGTGGGCTTGGAAGTGCAGACAAAAGAGTTTTAAGGTTTAGAAATTGAGACGCCAGGTTAATTGTTTTCGAAGAGTGAAGCGCTTTGGGTACGATTTAGGACCACGTCGGAAGGAACTGATTGGTTGGCCATATACATCCATTAGGAGGAAGTCGATCAATGCGAATGGGTCGCATTTGGCAGACGTACCTGGGACTAAATATCGCCCGAATGATGTGGACAAGAACCCTCGGCGAGATGTACAGAGACAAAAGAATGAATTGTGGACAGGGGCCTGCCGTTGGCCATGGTCTAGAGTCAGCGCTTAATTTATTTACCTCTTTTCGTCGTGCCGAGCGAGGCAGAGAAATATTTGATACGTCGAAGCTTGGTCGAGGCATAACCTTGGCTCGCAGTATAGACTCGGAGGTCCAGTAAGGATGCCCAGCGTTTTCGAGCGGAGAGGAAACAAAACAGGAGGATTCAGAAGTTGCCCATCACCTGGCGTTGTACCCTAAAAAATGAGGTCCTTGCCGTTAGCTGACAACATTCATCGTGGGGACGATAATATCATCCAACCGGCTGGCCTACCTGGAGGATGTGTGAGCAATGTAGACCTCTTGATGCGGAATTCGAAGCAACATGTACAAGTACGTCAGATGTCGACTTGAAGGGGCCAGCGAAAATTAAACCGGGCCTAGAAGTCCAACTATTCTTGGCTTATTGTTGAGAAATGACAATTGAGGTGGCGAGGCTATTCGTCCTGCTGAACGCCAAATATAGCGCCGGTGGTTCGGGAACAAGCAGTTAGTGTTTGGTTGTTGCCTGTGATCCAAACAGTTGGTTCGCCACGTGGCGTGACACTGTCGTCGTGTTGGGCTCCGGGGTCGACTCTTGCACTTTCCTCGCGGCTGGATCTTCTACTAGCCTTTACACCGCAATTGTGTCGAACTCTCAATCCAATTTTGGATAGCCGGTCAGCCGAAGCAAAGTGGATTGGCATGCAATCAGGTAGTAAAACCCTAACTGCTCTGGTTGATCTGGCAAAGATGCGCACCATACCTGTGGTCGTGTCATTAATTCTTTTCAAGGGAAATCAGGCCCTCGTGATGCCTGTACTAGTAGCTACATGCTGCAATGCTGGCGACGCGGTTCTTTCATCGGCATCCGGAAAAGATCGACGCGATCGAGCCTGCCCTGAAGCCGCCTCGATGTCGGATGAAACTTTGAAAGGAAATCCTTTCATCCCCGAGAAGCGCACTGCGTTTTGCTCTTAACCACCACACACAAGGTCTAGCCATCTGCGATACATCTCTATTGCTTAATGTCTTCAATCTACCTAACAAAGGCTATCCACGAGATTCTTCCCTTTGAAGTCATCTCGCACACGTTCACGTACATTGACCCGAACGACCCAGAGAACGGCTTGCTGCCTATGAAGCTCAGCCTAGTTTGTAGCACCTGGCGCGATATCGCACTTGCTACAGCACGCGTTTGGACTCGCGTGCACGTCCAAATCCCCAAGAGCACGGTTACAAAGGAGCTGCTGGAGTCGATCAAGAAGTGGATTGTTAGGTCCAGGAGACTTCCATGTCGTCTCTACCTAGAGTTCTCTCTTCGACGCAGCAACGAACTCCCTTTGACCTTTCTCTCCGACTTCATTGGGCCGATCGCGTCGAGGTTGGAAGCTCTTTCCCTCCGCGTCCCGGCTCGATTCCTCAATGGGTTCTTCGAAATAAACCCCTTCGAATTTCCTCTGCTGGAATCATTCACACTTAAATTCCCAACTGACGATAATTCACCCCTCATCCCACTTACCTCCCTTCCACCAACGGCATTCTCCGCGTCTGTGTCCCTCCAACGCCTCGACCTAAGCACCGGCACCAGCAGATTGGGTCTCTTCACTCCTCAAACAGTCTTCCCTTGGCATACATTAACCTATCTCAAAATCAACGACTTGAGTATCTCCGCATACGACGCACTCGACGTTTTCTGCCTCTCCACCAATCTCGTGCATTGTGAATTGACTATGCCGGGGTGGCGTACTGAGGACTTCGCCAATGGGGTTGGTATAAATATAAGACCTTCACCAAGTGGGTCAAGTCCATACCAACCTCTCTGCATCCATCCCGACCTCCAGGTCCTACGGCTAGACGTTTCCTGTGGAGTCATAGAGCCTTTCTTTTCTCGCCTTAGTTTGCCCAAACTTCAGGATCTCAGGATAACGATGAGGAGCGGCTTTGGCTGGGAGGATCTTGACATCGCTCTCCGAGACTTTTGTAGTCGCCGACCCATCCAGGGGTTGAAGCGATTCGAAGTATACGGAATTTCTCTTAAAGGAAACTCGGGCACAGAACCTATCTTCCAATTCCTGTCCCGTAATCCAGCCATCGAGACTCTTAGACTCGAGCATTGTGGTGTTTTCAACCACGACTTCATGACGAAATTTATTGCCAAGCCACGCAATAAATTTCTTCCCAAGTTGAAGCACATTTACGTGGTGGATACCTATCAGGGGGATTATTATCATGGTATGGAGAGAGAGCAGGAGTTCGTTGACCGATATGAACGGCACGACTGGACTAATGACCAGACCATTCTGTCCGTTTTGCAGTCGAGGTCGGTTAAGCCTGGCGCACGCAGTGGGCGAACACGTACTGCGGCATTGGAGAGAGCGGCATTCTCGCATGGTCCGACGTATTCCACGAATTTTCAATCGGAATCAAAGAAACTCCAAAGATCTGGTCTGCGGCTTTCGATTTTGGAGAATAGTCAGCAGGTTGAAGAGGGAACGGATGGGTGGTTGATTTGATTGAACTGGGCGGTGTGTAATTGCTCTCGAATTAAAGTTGGTAACCGCTTCTTCCTCTGGTCATGTATACTTGTATGTACTTGTACTCGATCTTCCCTGGTAAATGTAATGTTCTAGAATGCAAATCGGTCTTGAGATCCTGAATTCGAGGATTGATAAATCGACGCACTCCGAATTTATTGCCTACAGTTACACGACAGGATGTGCTACACTGATCAAATGAAGAGCTCTGGACAACGTATAATCATAAGAATGTACAGTATAAGTTGCCAAAGGCAACAGTTCCTTGAACGGATGAACTTCGTTGGAGGAGAGTGTCAGGAACAAGTGTGTGCCTGATAACGTAACGGCTTAGGGCGTCCTCCGGAATAGCCCGAACAGGTGTTGCTGTGATGATACACATGGTAGGACCCAGAATCTCCTTTTTTCACGTTCACAATTGTTTATTCCCTCAACAAGGCAAGGACGTTATTGCGATATCAATACGCACCATAGGTCGCAATCTCTTCTTCTTCCCTGATTATCGATTTCAACCAACTCAAAAAACTTGCTCTTAGAAGTTCATTTCTAGCGCCTATATGCAAAACCTCTGGTTACAAACGCCGTCCTGCCAGTAGCATCTGAACTGGTCCGGAAAACACAGAAACTTAACCGATGGGGCGCTAAACTACAAGTGATATAACGCGAAACGAATTCTTCCAAGTTTGCTCACTTCTGAACACCTGCTTCTATGGAGTCACGACGCCTTCGAATTATTCTCGTCTTGAACAGGCGCTCAAGGGCTCAGGGCGTAATTAGATCCCTTCACATATGTGCTGACCAGACCCTCAAAACGGCCGCGATTATCGTTGGCCATCTATCACGCCTTGATCCTGCGACGAGGCTATTATTTACTCTTGCAGCGTTCAATTCTGATTCGACTCGGACATCTTCTCTACGGCTTCGTGGACATAGGCAGGTCGCGGTTTTTTGTGGACGGCGATTCGTCAACCAATTCAAATGTCGAACTCAATTTCATGTCTGCTGATCAAAGTCAACCCTGTTGAAATACGGGAATGGCCTCTTGAGTAGCACATGTGCTACATTTCGATTCGATACCATGATGGGGTCCACGCCTGGCGGAAAATGTCAACCAATGGCCGGTACCAATTTATAGCCCTTGCCCTAGAATACCAATCTAATGCCGCTGCATCGATGTCAAAGTAGGTGAGCGATGGTGATACAACGTATCGATACCGATGCCTCGCAGCAAACATGTTATTGCCAGCAGGATCCTATCACGGACCATCTGCGAGATAATGTTGTTACCTTGGGTAAAACTTAGACCGAGGTGCGTGCAGCATATAATCCACTCGAGCCTTTCGTGCCCCTCAACTTGAAAACACCGTTACAAGTGCTTCCCAATTACGATGCTTCTATCGGCACCTCGTCCTGAATGGCTACCCCCACCATCAACTGTGAGTACCCTATGCTGGAGACCTCCTCAATCACTAACTGTTGTGGTATCCAGATTATCTGGATCACTTGTACGGAGCTCAACTTCAACTTCACAGAGGAGTTTGTTGCCGAACCAGGCTTTGTCATTCGCACTCCTGGCGGGTAAAGACATGTTTATTAACTCCACCCTCGTCTTTCTGCTATATTTCGATTACCGATGACGCTGATGCCCCGACCTTCCACAGTAATGTTACCGAAGGTGCAATAGCACAGATACAACGCGCTATCGAAACAGGCGGAGATTTTCGGATCTGTGTCCTTGGTCACCTCGGTTGCGAACTTTTACCACAAAATATTGTCGCAAGCGATATTGCCGAGCAAGCCATCGTCCACCATGATGCTGAATGGAAACGCCCTATCTTCGCTCATCTAATTAATCAAACAGGTGTTTTGAGCCGTTGGTGGGTGGAGGGCATCTCTGGAAGGCCGGCGCGACTCTCGTCCGAGCAGCTGTTTGAGGTCATACCCGGGGCGACCTTTCGGGTTGCCTTTTTAGCGTTGGTTCTTATTATTAGGCTACATCATCGCTCGGAGATTATTGATTCCCATAATATGTTCCCCGTGGATCCGGTTGCCGCACCACAGGGGCCTTCTCAGTAGCAAGTGTATGACTTCTCGCCTGTATTGTGTATAATCTGTCTTCATGAATCATTGTCTTCCCTTCCAGCAGTGATTAATCGATTAAGGACACAACCAGGACTTGGAATCCCTCGCGATAAATCGATTTCACCTTCGTACAATGTTTCATCGTCTTGACCGTCGCTTCAACCCCTCGTGGATCGACAAATGCGCCCTCGGTACGTGAACAAGACCGATCTATTTGGATAATGAAGCATCTCGTGTAGCGACTCCCTCGAGACAGTTGGTGGCACCAATATCCCAACGGGACCGTAATAGCGACAGGATTAACTCCCCCCGGGCCCCTGGCCATCGCACATGATGTCGCGGTAGCAAGAGTTGCAAGCAATCTAGATAAGAGCGTTATGGCACAAAATTGAAACGAAGACAGCTAGACTCACGGATGATACACCACGAGTCGTTCCACATAGAAGAGGGCCAAGGCTTCACATAATCTCACACACGCCAACCTTGGTTAGAAGTGCATTAATTTCGTAGATCTCCTCTTGGTTTAGTGGGCTGTTGGGTGGGTGGGTATTTGTCCTTGTTGTCCAACAGCCTCTGAGCCTGATCATGACTCTTGTTTGCCATGGTCCTCACACTCAAACATGCCGTTCCCCGTTTAGAACAGAAAAGATGCCTCGCGACAAGCCGGTGTTTTCCGTTCTCTCAGCCATGCGAGGTTCAGACTCGAAGTCCCAGCATGGAACAAAGAAAAAACCACATGGCGCCCTCCGACTTGGATTTGGACCTTGCAGAACGGGATGGTCACGAGTCTAACTGAACCAACACACGCTTGATAGCCCCCCAAATCCCTCCACGTCGTCTCTGACGGTGGCTCTCTCACACTCTAGGCTCTTCTCCTACTGCGACGTATGGCTGTTGGCACCTGCAGGATCACGAGGGTATTGCACCCCCAACGAGTCTCTACCACTGCATTGATATCACTCTCACCTTGGATACTATGGGCGCCTTATCTGCTCACACATCTCTCTTGAGATGGACACACAGTTCCATCGAAGGCGTACTCAACGCCGCTAGTGGGTCGCCAGTGCGCGTGAAGGTTCAAATCCAAACGTCAAAGACAGGATATACAGATGTTTGCGCCGCATACATCCCCTCATTGGTTTCGTTGATCACTTGATCATGACGCCCCGACCCCAAGACGGTCTTTCTGCCTACCACTCCATGGGGACGCGCGATCTCCACGAACTGGAACAGCCCTCCAAGATGCTGCATGTAGCACTTGGGTTTCATCACTCCAATCATGTTCTGCGGACCGGCCGAGTGGAACGTCAAAAGGAAAATAGTCAAATGGTGAGGAACGTCCTGCGTAGACCCCAGGTAAATGCCATCAGTTCTGTCCGCAAAGAAGATGTTCGTAGCTAACTATTTGCTTCTAATGACAGAAAGGGGAGACTCCCACGGCGAGGTTTGCTGGAACGTGACCACCAGCTGTATGACGGAGCGTATGGGCCTGGACGATTCAAGTAAATATTACGAAGTTGAGAAACGCATATAAAGGCCACCAGAGAAACACCAACGACAGTACAGTATTCAGTACACCCACACACAGTTCTCATATCGAATATGCGCTTCTCTGCTTTCACTCTTCTCCCTCTCCTATCTTTGGTCGATGTTGCTTTATCGCTCTGTCCTGGATTCAACTATGCCATTGGCAACGTCCAGCCCATAGGCAACGGGATCAATCGCTGTAAGTTCCATCCTTTCAAATCCGAGTGTCGAGACGTGACTCAAAAGCGAACGGCTATATAGGGACCATCTACGATGATAGTTGCAACCCAGTGGATAGTCTTACTACGGACCTGAACCCATGCACTACTGGTGGCATTTTCGCGTGTTCACCACCTCCGATCACCTTCGTCAAATATACGAATACCTTCACTGGTCTAATGTAAGTCGTCTGGTTCATATCGTCTCGATTACCATCCGTATTCATCCTGGCTTGTAACAGGTACGCTTGCCGTAAGGACGCCAACTCTGGCGTGTGTGGTAGTGATATCATTTCGGTTTGTGTAAGTCATTTTTACTATAAACAAATCTTTAGAACATTTTCACTAAAGCCCAACTACAGTGCCGAAATGATGGCCATTAATCGTATCTGTACGTATTTATTGAGTCGTTTGACACGAGTCTTTTGGATGTAAGCGTAGAGGATCAGTTTTTATGTATCTGTCACTTTGCTTTGAATAACTTATTGCGTTGGTGAAGAACTCACAGCGGCTGAGTACATGAACTTAGAAGCTGGTAAAAGTATGGCTAGCAACCCATAGGACTTTGTCGGCCACCGCATACCTGGTGATACACCCCCGAGCGCCCGTGCTTCTTGATCTTGCTCACTAGCTCAAGCACCCCACATCACCATCTAACGTACCCAGGCTTTTCAGAGACAACGTCGAGGGCGTTTTGGGTGCCTAAACGGGAACGTATGTTCCAGGCAAAACTGCCCGAAATGTCCTCGACAAGTCCGAATTGAACTAGTAGCCCACTCTGGGTCCATATGTATCATCAATCAAGTGGACGTTTTGGGCAGTCGGTGGCCGGAGGGCATCCGTCCGTCGCCACCTTCGCAGGACGCTGCTGTGTGCACACCAACCCATGAAATTGTTTTGTCGGTGCAGCTCTTGACGGATTCGAGTGGCATGTTCCCCGAGATCCCTCCTATTGCCCACCCGCAGGACCCTCAGACTAGGTCGTAGCTATCGATCCACCAAGTGCATGAATTTGCGTATGTACTTGTATGATTGTTTTGTCTGCCAACACCAGCAGCCCGCTGGGGGGGAAATAAGAACTTGTAACAGTCTTTTACTCGAGGATCTGTATCCCTTCCTGCAGATCGCGAATTTCCCGGTGTGAATCCTCTGCCCAGATAATCCGTAATAATCCCGAGGTTATTTCGAGCGGATGATCGGTGTAAATAACTGGAAACTATGGGGGCTTTACGTTGACTCCAGCATGAAAGATCTTTCGGGAAAAGGTGGTCAAAGCCGTTGGTTCGCCTGGTATAGATAATCAACTAGGATCGATATTGGCCGTGATCAGAATTTGACTCGTGGGATTTCAACCTTCTCATTCCAGGCCACCTTACCTTCTTCCCCAACTTCCGTCTTGCCCTCACTGCCCACTCCTTCACCTCTATTCGATCCTATTCGATCCAAAATAGGGAGCGACAAGATAAGCTCTTCCATCTTCACTCAGTAGGTTTGGAGCCTGTTGAGAACCTGGACACGTGGGATCCGACGTGGACCTTCTGTATTGTCTTCTCTCCCATCTACCTGAACCTTCCAAGAACTTGTATAATCCCTCCTCAGGATTTGTTCTCCGTCGTCTCAGCAACCCGACCGAGGACGAGATCATGGAAAGTCTTGAAATCGAAAAGCTGCCCACTTGCAACACTTCCAGTGTCCTACTGTATGCGTACGTACTAGCGCCAAGAGAAATGACTAGCAACTCCCGATCCTCTCATAACCTCATGACAATTCTCAAAGGGCCCACTTTATATTTACACATGAAAGTCAAACCAGATCTTGCGGAACATATCCAAAAGTGTACCGTGTATTTCTCTGCTTTGCCAGAGAGTATTGTACATACCGCAATCGGTAGCCACGAGATTATGCTCTTGTGTGAGGTGCTGCTCCTACATGAGCGACGACTTGGCGGAGCAGGCTCTCGATGCCAGCGAGCTGCTCTTGCATCTTCGTTTCCAGTTGGGCCACTCTCCTTTCTATTTGAGTGGTTCTCTCATCCATTTTCTTTTCGAGGGCGACTAGTCTCTCCTCGATGCTAGGTTCATCGACATCAACCGGAGAATCCGGATCGGTGGTTCCAATGCGGATGAGGGGGTGGCTCAGTTTGTGAGCGTGGGTTTCCAGAGCTGCAGCCTTCCCTCCTTCTTCACATTCGTTGCAGATAAATGTATTAGGGGCTAAAACGATGCAAAATTAGCGCAATATAAGTGTATGGGGTGGATACTTACAGCACATCCGACAAACCCAACACGGGATAGTCACAGGTTCCAAGCAGCATATGCAAATATTCCTGGGTTTGGCTTCATTCCCTTCAAATCTTGCAACAGCACTGGCTTCCTTACCAGGTCCCCTTCCTGGGGCCTCCCCTCCAAGAGCTATTTTAGCATTAGTCGCGGTTTTACGAGAAGCTAGAACCTCCTGATAATCATGCACAACATACTCGTACTTAATCATGCTGTGAGAGGGGTTGTGAAGAAATCTCTTGCGGCTCACGGACGCAGTGAGACACGCCCTGCAGAGGTCAATGTGATCCGTGAAATCCTTTTCAACACAGACGAGGCATATATTTCTCGTTCCGCACATGCAGCGGCCGCAAGAATCGCAATTAACGCCCCTATATAAGACTGTTATAGCATAAAATTGGAACGAACACGGCTGGACTCACGGATGATAGACCATGAGTCGTTCAACATAGAAGAGGGCCAAGGCTTCACATAATCTGGAGGCATACACGCCAACCTTCATTCGAAGCATATTAATTTCGTAGATCTCCTCTTGGTTTAGTGGGCTGTTGGGTGTGCGATCCAAGGACATCATTATCTTTCGAATAGATAGGGCGATGAGGCGCTTGTTGTGTCCTATCTGGGCTTTAAGATAAACCCAGGACCAGGATTTCCGCCGGATTTCATGGAGGATAGAGTTGCATGCAAAGGACCAGCGGGCAGAAGCGGGACTTTTCTGAAAGTCGACAGGGTCGTAGCGGAATCTGTGAAGGTGGGACGGAGTTCGCCAAAAGAAGGAAAGTCGAGAATTACGAGCTGCTAGATCGAGAGGTTCTGACCAGAGCAACGTCCATGAAACCTCGATTCTTTGGCAGTGAGGATCGAATTTTCCCTCGCAATGCAGAGTGTAAAAAGAGTCATATGTCAAGTCGAACCGAATGTTGTTATCTTCGTCAAGTGTGCCATCAATGGCTAATGGACCATCGGAAGCTTGTCCAGCACCCGCAATCTTGCCGCCGGTCAGGCTATCGATTCGGAATTCCATTAAGCCTAGACAGGCAGATGTAAATTCCTCCGACTCGGTATCCCGAAGGTATCCTGACCAATATCCTAACAGTGAATCATCAGGGATGTCAGCGATATGCAGACTCGGGGTCATGAAGTCTGTTTCCAGGGCGCTCGAGTCATATGCCTTGAGTTTGAGTTCCGATGTTGGGATCTCATCTTGTAAATCTTCATCATCAGCTACTGGTAGTTGTGGGGCCAATGTTGTGTCCGCCCACTGAAGAAATAAACCCCCCACCCGTGGCATTGGTTGGCGTTTACCGCAGAACATGTTATGATAAATTCTGAACTAAGGGCTCGCACCATCAGCATGAATTCCCCTGATTATCAGATGCAAGGAAACTAACCATTCCGAAAGCAAACATCCCAAGTCTTACATTTACGTCCACGTGAAGTTGCTCAAATACACCTAGATTGAAAGTATGAAGACGATGTTATGAGTTGCAGTTGTGGTCATACCGGCAATCCCTTGAACCCGGCTATGCACAGCTTGAAAAACTAAGTCGAGAGAAGACAACTCCTCCTCACGGATTGTGCACATGCACGCTAGCTTCATGACGTGAAGATCATGTTTCAAAAGAAGATAAACAAGGGGAAGCAGGCACTGAGGTTTATCGTGAGTATTGGCCACCAATCTTCAATAAATAAAAGAAGCCTTACATGTTCAATTCTCCCGGAACCAGTTACCAAACTGATAGTCTCTTCACTATCAAACTCATATGCCACTAAATTTAGATTTCGCTCCAATCGTTCTTCTTCTTCCTTATAAGTTTTATCTACCAATTTAGAAAGTTCTGTGTCGTTCCACACGTGTCCTGGAACATGCTTGATCGAGCGTAGAACATGTTGAAGACAAGTAAGACTGTGACTTGCGAGATATTGGTCGACAAGACAACGATTGGTATTAACCACATGGTCTCTCAACTTGAACATCTGTTGAACCAGCCGGAAGATCTTCCACTGGTACGAATTGAGGCTGATCTGCCAACCTGAAGGGGGTAAGCACATTGGTATCTCAGAGCTCAACCTGATCAGCTGACTCACCAGCTGCCCAATATGCTAAACGCTGCAAGAGACTAAAGCAATGACAGTCAGAACACATCTACAACATGGCGAGGACACCTACGTCCACTCTCGAGGGGCGGAGTTTGTGAATGCGTTGACCTCCTTGACGCTCACAAACCCAGTCCCATCGTCGTCAACCGCCTCCAAGATCGGCTGAACATAGGCAACATTTACGTATTCAAGGGCCCATCCATCGACCATGGAACTCGGGTCTTGTCCAGCTCTTGCATCACTGTAATGATCATGGAGGGCAAGGACGAAATGTCGTGCTTTGACACTACCTTTCCAGCCCTTGGAAACTGTGAGTTTGGGGACTAACAGGGCTAGGTGGAATAGCAGACCATTTCCTTCCAGATGGCCCGTAAATTCTGATTGGTGATGAGAAAGTGCGAATACGGTCTTAGGCCACGGACTTACCGGGTCCGATATCTTCTCATCTGGTCCCGGTCCTGGACGCAGAGTGGTGACAATATAGTCGCTCGCCACCCGGATCGCCTCCTGCAACTGTGCCACCTGCACGCCCAACTTTCCCTCGAAAACCCTAAGGTTCTTCTTGAACATCTCCTCCGCGTCTTCTTGCCACTCTTTTAATAACTCTGTCCGCACATCTGCTGAAACGGTTTCTCCGCTTTTCGACACTAATGTGTCAAGTAGCTGGCCACTCTCAATACACGCCCTTTCCCCGCCGTTCTCCCTCAAAAAGCTTTTAACATCACGTTCTCGAGGCGAGTCTAGCTTGCTCAAAACCTGCAAAAATTGATCGAACTTGCTTTCCATTGAGTCGAGCTTCTCATTCGCTGCATCAACGCCCCGAGCAGTGTGCATTGATAAAGCTCGTTGAATTTCTGTCTTGTAATCTTCAAATATGGCACCGTGTTTTGCGAGCCTATTCTCGTATATCGAGGACTTCAAAGTTCGGGCTGTAAATGGTTGAAGTTAATGGAACGCCGAGGGGATATTCAATCAAACTGACCAAGAAAGCTCTTCTTCATATATGCGTCGCAGACAGAGCCCGCTTCCTTGATATCTTGCTCGATTTTCACCATTAGTGCCTGCATTCGACTGCCCAGTAATTTCCCGTCAGGACCTGCCTCTGTTGGGTCCCTGATGTGTCGAAGCCTATAAAGTTGATCAGAATCCTATGTCAATATCCGATGAAGGGGACACCGCACTCGAATAACTCGATCATCATGTCTTGCATTTCAATCTTCAGTGCGAGGACTTTTTTGTTATTCTCTCTACGCTTCATATCAAGCATAATAACGGCTCTGAATGCGATGACAGCGACTGTACGTGTTGTCAGTTAGCATGGGTAACTCTCCGCCAGTAGAGGAGGGGCTTACGCCCAATTGCGGGGTGGACTTGAGCCAAGAGACCAAGTCCTTCCATCACCACATTTACTTTTTCCGAGAAACTGCTAACGGCACTTTCCATTGACCTCCCCTCGGATGTCAACGATGCGAGCCCCGTTGCAGTGGACTCGATCATCACCCGATTCTGATCGAAGAAATTGCTGAAGGACTCGAGTAGTCCATTTTTTGAGACTCCAGCACCCATCTCGACTGATAAAAAAACAGGATAAAAGCATCAGAAGGTCTAGCTGACGGTTTAGCAGTCCACCACATACCTGCTCGATCGTAGCCATGTTCAATGTTTGAGACATTAACAATGGACTGCGATTGCGTGTATCCATTGCGAATACTTTCCTCCACTGTGTCGTCAATTTTAGAGGACGCCATCTACCAGGTCTTTGAAGGAGATCAACGGGGGGTGGGTATCTAGGTGGGTATCGGTTTGACTAGACCTGTGGGGCCAAAAATTCAGGCACAAACCAACATTTTGCGCTTTAAAATACGCACAAACGCCGATAGATTCAGTGCACGAACCGGACTCTTTCAACCCTCCATATAATTGAGTCCCTTGCGCGCGTATGCTGCTGTCCTGAATTGATCCATCAGAGTGTTGTAGTCTGGCTCCCATAACTCGCGGATGGTGTGATAGTACAAGTGATGAATCCTGTCAAAATCAAAGGGTCCGAGTCTGTCCTTGTCATAAAGTCAGCAAGTCTAGACTTATAGTACTCGTGATGGTGGTGGGCAGCCCTTCCGGAATCGACCCACTTATATTGCGGGATGTCAGAGCAGAGGACAGCTTGCCAGCGTTGGGAAAGAGTGGCAAGGCTCGATGCCGTTTATACGCACCTGGATTCGCGGTTGACAGCATAGTGACTAGGACTACGCACAAAGTTGTCCTCCTGTAGGAGAGTCAGTAATCGAGGCTATGTTGAGGCTGACATTGTGATAGAATGATATCGATGACGCACGGCACGCAAACCACTTTCGTGTCGCATTAGGGCAGGCCTGATCGCGCCGCGTCAATGTTATGTTGTCTTGTAAAGGTCTTCTGCACAGTGAAGTTGAGTAATCTTGAGGGTTTCGAATGAACTATGAATAAGAGGCCTTTACGTTGACTCCAGCGTGAAAGGTCTTTCGGGAAATCCACATAAACGTCATCAAAAGGGTTAGTTCACCTGCCATCAATGAGTAACTAAAACCGATATCAGTAGGGATCAAGATGCGCGGTAAAACAGAGTCCGACTCGTTGAACTTCAATCTGCGTCGATCCAGTCCACCTTCTCATTCCAACTCCTCGTACACTTCTGCCGCTCCTCCTTCTCCCCCTCCCATTGAGGCCCGATTTCATCCAAAACCGGAAGTGATAGAATGAGCCCCTCCTCCTTCAACCTAACAAGATCTGGAATCCGTTCAAGAACGGATATTGGATCGCGGATGTAATCTTCTGGTATTGTCACCTTTCGAAGTCTGGCCAACTTCGATGTCGTCGTGGGTTTTGTATAAGTAGGTCTGCCTTCAGAGTCCCGGACTCCATTTACCTTGACTCCTGTAACATCTGGTGTAGAGACTCCCTCGAGACGGTTAGTGGGACCGATATCCCAACGGGACTGTAATAGTGACAGCACTAATTCCCCCCCTGGCCATCGCACATGATACGCGTCCTGAGCATCCTTTATGTATAGATTTTTCAGGTTTGGTAGTAGTATGCGCGAATCATTCAACCTTTCAGCCAGTGTCAATAATTGAGGCACGATGAGCTGTTGTAAGAACTCGTCCTTGAATAAGGCACAGGCTTCGAGGAGGAGTGTCTCTATCCCTTCGTTGATACGAAGGAAATCCACGAGGCTGTTCATGCGCTCCAAGGAACCCAGTCGGATGTTTTTAACTTCGAACCGTCCGAGTCCCCTCTCGGTTTCTGTTGCGTGCAAGAAATCCGTTTGAGTCATCTTTTGAGTGAATATATGCGGCTCACCAAGTCCAAAGGGGTGTCTCTTTTGATAATCCGTCAACGCAGGTATGAGAGTCTCCCACTCCCAAAGAGTAGCTCCACTACTGGCGCCGATTCTCAGGTCCTCCAGTTTCGGGAGGTCTGTGCTCAGAAGCTGAAAGAAAGGTGTGATCGGGCCGCTCGAGCCCTCGAGTTTGAGGGACTGAAGGTTGGGGTGGGTATACCGGCGGCGAGGTCGCAAATCATTACCGCTAGTACCAGGCACACCCGGCCCAGCAGTGGCTTGAATGGCCGACGCGATGATGCCATTATTCGTCGGCGTGTAGATGAGGAACTCGCAATGGCGCAAGTTTGTCGCAAGGTGGAATATGTTTACACAGCTGCTGAGCGGCAGCCTGCTGTCCAATAACGTCAGTGACGTGAGCTTGGTGTATTGAAATTTCGTCAAATTCGATTGGTTTCCGTGCCCCACGCCGGCGGGCTTCTCAAGTATACCCAGTGTTGTTGGGTGTTGTAACTCCAGTTCGCGTAGAGTACCGGATTGTGAGAATGCATTGGTCGAGATAGAGAGGAAATCGGATAGCCGGGTGGAGTCGTCAATTGGGAATCGGATAGCGAACGTTTGAAGGCGGGGGAAGTGAAATGGAGAAAGCTTTGCGAGAGATCGAAGATATTTCGCTGGGACGCAAAGTACCAAGGCTCCTAACCTAGCTGCAACGGGTTGAACCAAATCAAAAACGATTGTCTCCAGAACGCCTTGATCCAATTTTACGGCCAGCCGTAGAGGGAACCCCAAGAAAAGATGACATGGCCGGTCCCGGGCTTTCTTGAACCACGAATGAACAGCGGCTACAGTGTCCTTTGTAATCAGACACTCCTTGCCTTGGATCCGAATACACGTCCAGAGATAGCTCGTGTCCAGCACGACCGAACGCCATCCTTTGCAGACGAGGCTCAGGGTGATGGGGATACCTTGGTTTGATGGTTCGAGAGGGTCGAGTAACGAGAAGGCCAGAGAAAGAACTTCAGGTGGAAGTACTTCATGAATGAGCTGGTGGGTCATGATAGAGTGGTGAAAGCCACTGGCACCAGGACAGATACGTTTAATGGTTATGTAACGCTTTAGGGCAGGCCTGACCGCGGAAACAGTTCAGTCGCAAAGCCTATCTGTCTTTGCATTAATGTTGTTTTCGATGCCGGCGGTTATACCTGTTACTGAAACTTCCAGTAAGTTTCATTTATTCCCTTCCTTTTGTTCCAATTGGTTCTGATGCGCTTATAGACCATACTTCGGTCATGTTCGTCAGATTCGGAGTGTTTAGTGCAGTTTGATATTTCATTGGTAAGTTCAGCCACCATCCTTGCTCCCTCGTTTCAGGTTCAACTGATTCATATGCAGACGGGAGATAGGGCCACCAACTGTGCCTTTGCAAGCTGAGGGACCAAATCACCATCTCACCGAAAAGAACGCTTCATGACCTAGGGCCTGGGCGAGGTCTACCTACCTATTTTGACGAAACGTAAAGGATGTCTAAAAGAAATGTCAACAAGGAGACTCCAATTCAAATTCGAAATGTTCAGTCATGCATCACCTGCGTCCACTGGTCCGGGCGTGAGATCCCAGCAAAGTGAACGCGTTCAACAACAATGTCCGCACTTGCTTTCAACCACTCCTTCTGCCAGCTCACGACCATGGACTCTGAAGATGCCGTTATTACGCTCGCCCGTCGCAAAATCGACGCTGAAATAGCAACGCTGAAAGAACGTATCAGGGCCCTGGGCCACGAGCGGAATCGTTTGGCCCCAGTTTCCCGGTGCCCACCAGAGGTTATGACACAGATTTTCCTCGGTCTTCAACAACTATACATCGGCCAGCTCGAGTCCAGCGGAGCGGTACCACTTGCATGGGAGTACCGCAATTGGATTACAGTGACTCACGTCTCTCAACGGTGGAGACAAACTGCGTTGGATTCCAAACGCTTGTGGAATGTCATCCCCATTATCAGCCAGAGATGGTTAACCTATGCCACCACCTCCTTCGAAAGGGTTGGGTCTATGCCGATTTTCGTTATGGGTGGCTCATTCGAATGGCGAGAAGACGTTAAAGCACTCTGGGCGTCTATTGCTGCGGAGTGCCACCGTATTCGCGGCCTTCGCGGAGTGGTAGGATCTAGTTTGGCAGACTTCAAACAACCAATGCCCATCTTAGAAGATGTCGAAATCCTCACCAAATGCGGCTTATCCCCTACCATCATTTCGCCATGCCTCCAGACCCTCGTACTACGCCAAGGCGATTTTAGCTGGACCTGGCCCGTCCTCCCTCACTTGACAGTTCTCAAGATTTATGACCCGGCCAAGAAAATTTCTTTCGATTCCTTCCTGCATATCTTGCACGGTTCCCCTCACCTGAACCATCTCTTAATCCATAACATATTTTCGGCCCAAACCGATATCACACTATCGCAAGCGTCGCACCCACTTCCGAGGCTGGCATCCTTTTCGGTTGTAGAGTCCCAGCTCACCATCACTCTGGAGCTCCTCAGTCGGCTGAGGTTCGCGAATCCCTTCCAAATCGACGTCGATGCAAGGCATATGAACGTTAATTCTATTCCTCAAATCATGCAGGCTCTCAGCAGTATCGTCCTCGGATCTTCGATGGCTATTCGCGACCTGTCCCTGTCGGTTTCAAGTCGCCACGGGCATGGCCAGAGACCCCTCTTGCGTCTGTGTCTTCGGGGCAGACCAACCAATCATACTATATCCCTCCAATTATCTCTCGACCTAGGGCAGCAAGACGAACTTAGCTGGAACGACTGTGTCAAATATTTCCCCCTCCAGGAGGTGGAAATATTGTCTACAAATATCATCGGGAACTCCGCGGCATGGAAGGAAAGCGGGCTGGGTCAACTCCCGAGTTTGCGTATTCTAGATTCTCATGAGTGGGGAAGTTCTTTCTTCGAATATATCGCCGAGGATTATGAAGAATTCAAGACCTCATCGGATGGGCACCGCAACCTATCGTTTGCCGCGTTGCGAGTCGTGACAACGTTCTGCCCTTACTTTGACAATAGCCTCAGGACTAGGTTATGCACTTCACTGGCCGGCCGAGAGAAGGTGGGGCATAGACTCAAGAAGTTGGTCTTCTCGGAAACTGCATTATCAGCGTTTGCGAAGAAACAGCTCGAGAAGTATGTGGACCAAGTTGTAGCATCTGTAAAGCAGAGCCGTTAGCGCGGGTGAACCGGTAAGTGCGAGGAATTATTGGTGACGGTCTTCATCGAACTAACTTCCAATCATCGTGTAGTCTGGAAAGCACCGTCGCTAGCCCTCAGGCATCAGGCATCAGGGCAAGTGCAAATGCCTTGAGAGCCTTCAGGGTTAGGTCAATCGAGTAGATAGCTCACATTCTTGGTAGGCGTCGGCCTGGGTAATCTCTGGTCATGAAATAGATGAGTTTTTGATAACTTTTTGGCAGAACATGGATTGGAAATCGGATCTTCGATCTGCGAGGGCCAGGGAAGGCATGGGAGGCTTTGCAAACGCTCCCCTCCAACTTGACAAACTTTTAGCCGAGAACTTGAGTGGCCTCAAGCTCAACTCGCGGCAACGCTAGGCCAGATCTTGCCACTATATGTGAAAACTTTCCACCAGCATCTATTCTAAGTCGGACACCCCCCCCAATCTCAACGCCATACCGAGCATCGTGGATTGTTTATCGGGTCATCCAGTTTCAGCATCGCAGTCGGTGACAATCATCGAAAGCTTTTTCCGCCTCTCTACCTGCACTGCCGTGTCGTCCGAACATCAGCCGAAGCCACACTATAGCCTACGCTCGAATCTTCATTCCGAAAGTTCGCAGGGCAGAGCAACACGCTGCTAAGGCCGTCCCCTCGGTTCCCAATCCTGATTATAAGGACTACCACCCACGAAAGCGTTGACACTCAAACGAAATGTCGGTAACTACTTCAAGTCTATACCCTTCAGCAGGACAGTCCTTACACAACACATTGGGGGCTGCGTTCCTTGGCGTAGTTTTTGCTTCCATGTAAGACACATCCCCTTACTACGTATCTCATCTAGCTAATGCCTGTTGTGTGTCTAGACTCTTTGGAATCACGAACTTGCACGTCTTCCTTTATTACAGGCAGTACCAAAAGGATTCAAGATTGCAAAACCTCTCGGTGAGTCATGTAGTTCTCTGACGAGCAGTTTAAGTTTTCCATGTACGCTCTGATCGGAGCTCAGCGCGAACCCAAACGCGTACGGAATTGATATTCGTGAGTCCGGATTTGCAGACAATCTTTCGAAGCTCTGACAGATTCTTTCGCAATTCTATCAGCATTGAGCCTAATGATACCGGCGCAGCTATTCTAATACAACATGCGTTCGAGTCGTTACCCCGAATGTATAGTAGGTCCCGGGGCACCAAGGCCCATGGGTTCCCGATCTTAATATGAAAACAAGCCACGAGGACGTTGGAGAATCAACCAATGTCGGCGGCTACTCTATTCTTACTGCGTTCCTTCGTGTAACCTTTGCTTGCCTATCTCACTAATATTAACATGCGTTGTGTATCAAACCTCTTTAGAGCAAGTCTTCATCCATCGCATTCAATACCTGAAGGATCCACGATCTCAAAAGCTCTCGGTGCGTCATAGTCCGCCTTGTGGAGGAGACGAGGCTAGTTTAGATAGCCGTGATCTGGTGTGAGTGGATTTTCTGTGGATCGTCAAGTTGGTCCCTCCCAGGTTTTAGGTTTTGGACTTCGTTGAATACCGCAGGGCTGTAAATCACACATTCTAATCAATATTGTATCTATTACCGAAGGTTGAAAGTGTCTGGGATCCGGAAGACTAGATATCTAGGTAGCCCGCCATCAAGTTATAAGGTCGCTAGTAGGAGCCAAAGTCGATGGAAACATCAGACCAATCAATAAGTCCCCGCTTTTGGATTGATGGAATGCATTCTGCTAGAACTCCCATCAGCTTCCCGTTAGAATAAGGACCTTTTTCGTGAGGTGAGGCTATATGAATGGATTGTAGCCCCCACTCTGAGTATTCGCGCTCTTTCATCCTCTTCTCGAAAATAATCTATCAAGGTTTGGTTACAAATGGGCAGTAAGTAACATGACTTCCGATGGATGAACATAGATCAAGGTACTTACCCCCGATTTATCAGCCTCTGTCTGATCTTTATATGCGACCAGCACGGCATACCTCAACTCTAAGTCCCTCAAATCGACGAGGTACGTTGCCATCAAGTCAAACAACTCTGGACTCATTGCGGCAACTGATAGGCAGAGCCTTTCCAGGAGAACACTATTACGAGGTGGTCGACAAACAAGACTTCGAATGAGAAGTTCAATATCTTGATACGAATATCCGTAGTGTCCCCATCCTATTTCGGAGAGAACCAGTGTCGTGAGGGTATCGGCAAATCGAGAAAGACCGATCGTTAAACGAGGGGGTGTTGTATAACCCTCGTGGTCTATAAACGCCAGATGGGTGAATTTGAATGGTACTGTGTCGGAGTCCGCTTTAAACTCTGAACCCAACCAGGTCGCTTGGGGATTGAAAACGGTAAATGGGATCAAGTGTTTCTGGCCACCCGTGAGTCGAAGGCGAACTAGCGTGGAACGATGTTGCGTCAAGAACCTTTTGAAGCCTTCGTAGTTGTAGTCGCCGGCAGTCTTGTAGTCCAGGTGCTTTAACCTCGGGAAGACACCAAGGCTGTCGAAGAAAGCTTCGAGATAGGGTTGAATCCAATCTCCGAGGATAGTGCTGTAGTAGCTAATCCTAAGTGATCGAATGGAGGATCTCCC
>ML208514.1:0-28089 GCA_004369065.1 Pluteus cervinus
AAGCACCACCTACCCTAAAGCCCTAACCTTGGCTTACTAATTCATGGGTAAGTCTTTGCATAATTACCCAAGGGCAGCTTGGTTAACATATGAATAACTACCCAATAAATGTTTGCATATCCTGGATGGTGTTATGCATACTACCCATCTCAACTGCTGCCAACAGCACAGTAGACAGCACCCTTTGGTTGGATAAAGATTTGCAAATTAACTACTACACAGCCTACACCACCCCTACTTGACCTCTGGATAAGGCTTTGCATACTTCCTTACCCATGCTTTACATTGGGGTTTCATGGTAGTTACCCATGTTTTTTGCAAACCTCTGGCTGCATGGTGTGGATAAAACTCGAATACGGAACACTTTGACTCAAAAGAGAGAACTTGGAATTGCTTGAGGAGCTCCATTGTAGCCACAGTCCTTGGGTTTTGTACAGTTGCTGGGTAGAGGTTGGATCGTAAGAGTTGTGTATAGGGAAGAGGTGATGTGGCACATCCACAGAAGTCCATGCCAACTTCGTGAAGGCCATTGGTGTGAAGAACGACGAAGTCATCATTATATGCTTTCTTCGGTGATGAGCAAACCTTTCCCCGTTCGTGTCCAAGTTGGATTCGAAGACCAAGGGTCTTTAAAGTGGTTGCAGAAAAGGATGAACCATCCCAGCACTGTGACGGGGTCATTTTTCAAGAGTGAGAACGACACAAAGTAGAACTTACCTCAATACGATGAAAAGGATTTTCAGCATGACTCCCAACCACACAGTGATTGCACACCACCTCTTGTGAGAAGCAGTCCTTGCAACAGTATTCCGCCTTTGCTATTTTGCAGATCCCGCATACGTCAGTCGTGTAGACCCCACGTCCATCAAGTCGATGGAATTCTGACAGAAAATCATCGCGACATTCGAGTTGCCACACATTAATTGGGCGGTCCTAACCGAGATGTTGAGTCTTTTTCAGAGAAATTGCTTTGAAAACATACCGCTGGTGTCCGCTGATGAGCTACCACTGGTTCTTCGTGCAGAACTGGGTCTTCGAAGAAAGAGTGGTGATTGGTAGCAAGTTCAGGGCCTGTGGGAGATTTGCGGGCTGAAGTTGCACATGGTGTGTTCGACTTTGAAGACCCAAAGCCCCAGCGTAGTACGATGTACAGGAAACAATGGGCAGCACATTGGTGCCTTCGTCTGGGTTTATGAAAAATCCCTTTGGTACATGTTGAGAGGACTTCGGCATATGTAGTTCCAACCAAAAAAAATTCCTGAACAAATTATATTAATATTAAATTAATCACTGGATTACAGGTTATTCCAGGCTCGGAAAAGTCCCTCCCGGTCCTTAGACAACTCTGAAGGCTTCGAAAGTAACAATAGGGCCTCACACACCCTCTCACCATGATTATATACAACCTTGCTACCCTTCACAACCTTCCCACCATTTGCAACCCAGCGGTGCACCAGGGGGGTAAGTCCTCTATGCCTTGCATGTGTAAAAAAAACTGGTCTATTACAGCAAGTCATGACGCAGATAGCATAATCGCAAACTTTTGTGAACTCAATTGCAAACCTTCGTGAACTCAATGGCGAAGCATCGCGAATTATGCTCGTGAACTCGCCCCACAAAGCAAGAATCTGAGCACGTAGTTCGAGTTGTGTACTTTTCTCCCCTTTAGCTGTTTAAGCCTCCTCTAGACCCCAACTTCAACACTCCAACATGCAAAGAGCAATCTTCGGCACTAAACACTGGCACCGAGCATCTGGTTCTCTTTGATGACATCCGCCTGTCGCGACTCCATGCAAACCACTTGGAGAGTGTGGTTCATAGGAATCACGAATTTCACGATTTCCGAGGTCGGAACGAAGTGACGCCTCGGCCATTTTTTCATCCCAGCTTGCCCAAGATCCACTTGCCTGATCACTCGGAAAGATCCGAAATTTGCCACAGGCAGAATTTTCAAACCTTATTCCTCTTCGCTCGGCAACATCCGACATTTTTGACAGCACCTTCTATTTTGGGTCGATGTCCCAGGCACTGAACGATGACGTCAGTCACGTCTCCGAGCTGAAACGTGACTGACATCATCGATGCATCAGCAATCTGACCGGGGCTATGTAGGTGTATATAGTCACACTAGCCCAATAGCCAGGTCCTGAATACCTAGACCTATATAGTTTGCCCAGGTCTAGTTTAGTCTACATAGTCCTGACTAGGAGTGGCCTAGGAATGGGCTATTTGTCCTCTTACATTGGACTACATAGACCTATATAGTCTGCTACTAATCTTACTATAGCTGTTCCAAGGCCAACCTAGTCAGTTGTCAGATCAGAGTAGATGTAACTAGTCCTTTGTGTTTCAATCTTAGACATAAAAAGCTCATGTTGAGATCCAATCAAGAGGAACCTAGAGGTATTTCAGTTGAAGTTTAGATAGTATAAGTTCATCTTAGTCCAACATAATGGTGTTATCAGTCAACATTAGTTTGATATTAGAATATAAAGTGTGGACTAGACATGTAAGGTGGGTTGATTAGGTGATACTAGATAGATGTAGGATCTGCTAGATGAGAGAGACAACTAGGAGAAGATAATAAGACAACGACGAGATGATCATGAAATGAGACAATAGGGAGACGGCAACAGCATGACGACGAGACGAAGACAACGACAACGAGATGAAGAGGTAAACAAGATAATAGTCGAAGGGCGATGGGCAGGAGAGGCGGGAAGGTCATGGTTGGAACTGCGGGCAGACTATATCTATAGTTTGAATGTGAGGCGAACAAAGACGGAAGGCGTAAGAAAAAAACTTACCAACGGCAATGGTAACGTCGAGGGTGTGATCAGAGGATATCACGGTGGAGACGATTCGATGGTGAGACGCCCGTCGACATTGGAGGCAGGGGGGTGTCATCAATCCGTTGATACGTGAATGGGCAGCAAGCTGGCATGGGATATGAGATGACTATGAGAAAATTGAATGGAAAGCAATATCGAAACTTACAACGAAACGCAGAGGAAAGAGACCCTGTATGTTATGGTCCATCGCGAGGATGAGGTGCTGCCAAGGAAAAAAAGAGTGAGTCTATTTGTCGGGAGGATGGATGAGCCACGAATGTGCACGAACCGTCGTAGAACATGGTGAGTCACGCGGACATGGTTGCGAGGTGCGTGAAGATCCAAGTAGCCCCGAATGAGCTGCGGGCGGTGGAAGAAGACGTTAATCAACGGGAGAAAGAACGAGGGCAAAAAAACAATAAGAAATTTACCTCGAATGTGGAACAACGAGGTTGCGTCAAGGTCCGAGAGCAGGTGAGTTTACCTGCATCGTAGTTGGATCCCGCGGTCGATGTTCTGAGGACGTGGCGGGGAGGGGAGGGAGAGGCGGAAGTGGGGGTGGAAGTGGTGGAAGAGCAAGGGACTTGGAAATTCGCGAGTTGAACTTACCCGGTAAAACGAACCGTTGTCATGTGATCGGGAAACCTTTCCGGTGTTCGGCTTCGAACCGATCAAGACAAACGGACACGGGGAATCGATACACGAAGCCGGGAGTGGATTGGACTGGAATTCAGATAGGCGGGTGAGTCGGTTGGGTAAACGGGCGAATATATGTAGGTTATAATAGAAGAATAATTGTGTAATACTGTACAGCTGCTCGATCCGGAATGCAAACGAATTCCCGGCGCCAATGTTGATCACTCGACTCATTACACGGACTGGTCTCACCAACGAATTTGCAACAAGACACTAAACGATACAGTAGTCAGTACGCCCAAACGCCCACCACAGCACCTTCGGTCCTGCCCCTTCCATCATTGCCGACACGCTCTTCCCACCCTGCATGTCCGAACTTCCGACTGCGGACACGTTGAAGTCATCCTTCGCCACTCTCCACACTTTGAACCTCCTCTCGTTCTCTCATTCGACGTCGACGTTCCCTCCTGCTTACCAGCTCCTTCGCATTTGGGTTTCCTTCCGAGGGACTGGCCAACCGGGAATTCTGTTCCCTTTGTTCCCCCCCCCCCCGACATGCTCTCCCCACCCTGAAGACCCTGAACCGATTCCGCCCAACCCCGGACAAGGCCAATTGCGACTCTTGGCCAACCCCTCCTCCCGACCTCGTCGTTGAATGAGTCGAGGTTCCCTCCCACTTATCGGTGCCCTCGCCTTCGGGATTTCTTTCCGAAGCACGACTGGCCGACACCTTACATGATATCCTGGTTGGCTCGTTGAGGTGGACTTGGTGCTCGTTGACGTGGGGACGTTGGTATGCTTTTTTTTCTTATTCTTTGTTTCGTTCTCATCGTCTCGCTCCCCCTCTGCCCTATTCGGGATGCTGCAGGTCTTCCACAGCGCCTGCATCACGACCTCGGCGCTCAGCACACATGACATTGGTTCAGTTTCGCATCAACCGCTTCATTTTCTTTTCTGTCTTCGCTCACGCTTTCAACCGGCTGGGCATGTTTGCTTTCTATTCTCGACCGTCTCGTCCTTCAACACCGCCTCCTTACAACGGGCTACTGCCCCGAACACGCTACATCATGACACGACGACCACATCACGACGGAACGTATGTTTCTCAAATTCTTATTCATTTCTTGATCCTTTTTTTTGTATCGAGTTTGTCTCTTCCATACTCACAACAGTGACGACTTCGACACCACACCATCGCCACACGACCACTTCCTCCTCATTAACGAGGCGAGGTTCTCTCCCGCAGCCCCGCTCAACATCCCCTTCGTCATCGGGAGGGTTTTCTTTCAACATCGGTACGCCTTTTTTCTTTGTCTCTTTTTTCGTTTTCCTTCTCGTCTCCAATATGACACTACTCCATCCTTCCCAGCTTACAAATGATGGCCACAACACCAATTCACGCTGCCACCGACACGACGATGTGATCCATCCACTTGGCTGACGGGTCACGACGTCTATAGCCTTAGCAACCCTCGTCTCGTCTCATGACGATAAACTAACTTCTCTTTAATCCCCTATTCATTGTGATAAGTACTAGTACCTAGCTGAACCAAGACCATTGTGTGTACAGACCATGTTGACAACATATACAATGAATACATTTTTTTTTCTTGTCATGTCTCATGTGTAAGGACTAGGAGTGAACTAGTAAAAGTTTTGAGATTATGGGCAACTATTTGGACTATTGGTCTTGTGCCCAATTTCAAGGTTGCTGACATCGGCAAATGGGTCGCGATCTCACAAGTCCGTGGCCAGCCACACAAGAGGCCATACGAGGGATATAATCCGCGATGAGCTGACCATGAGGCAAGTGATCCCACATAACACTTTAAGTAGGCGTATTGGAACTTGTCAGTATGGTAAAATACAGAGTGATCCCTCGCACGCCTTGTAAGGCACGCGAGAAATATACATATTGCAGCGCGTCGTGATCCCCATCCCGCCACATCACGGTTGGCGTCACGATCTGACCATACCATTCATATGTTGGTCTGATGGTCTCCTTCTCAGGGCTTGGTGGTGCATGGGAGAGACAGGATATGTGCAAGAGAGGAGGCCACAGGAAATAGATAAAATTGCAATAAAATCCAAATTTATTCTGCCCAGATACATGATAGAATGGTATGTACTGAAACCGTATTGGGAATATTGAGGATAGTCATGTGAGATAGACAGGAGGGGGGAACAAAAAAGACTACGCCACATGTGCTCGACATCCTGCGCCCTCAGTTGCTGCTATTGCTCTCGGGTCATCAAGAACCACCTGCAAAATCAACGTAGGCTTCAGGGAGCAGGCCAGGCTTGTCCTCCGAAAATCCTGCAGTTGTTGAAACCGCTAGTAGCGCTGTCTTCAGAAGCATAGAAGGTTTCTTGGGAGATGGACGTACGATAGTAGCGGCGTAGGCGAGGGTGTAGACTGTGACGTTTCGTATCGTGAATGGCGGTGTTGCCTTTCTTGGTGCCTTCCCAGAACCTTCAGCAGTCGGGGCAGTGTAGATATGGTGGACCATCTGTAGATGTTTGGTTAAAAAGAGAGAAGGCGACGAGAAGGAACGTACACATGATACCACAGGACCCTGCATGAATGAACCCCAACCAATTCATAAAGCACCCAAAGAAAACGCGGTAAGTCTTCAGTTGAGCGTGTACACGGCCGTGTTGCACGCCGAGCTGCGCCCAAAAACGAGCTGTAGTTGGGGAAGGACGTGAGTATATGCATAGAAACCTCGAGTCAGAATGGTCACCTGGGTTGCAATAAGTACTAGACCGCCATCCAACAGCCTCGGGTGAACTCCTCCGACTCTTGATGATACTGGTACTGCGCCACTTGGTCTAATGAAAACAAGTTATGCACAGCAAATTTAATGCAGAGCAATAAGATAAACGTACACTTGCACGCTGAGCCCTTGATATACCAAGCAACACTCTCTTTGAGAATTGTGAGGTGATTCCTGAATCTGAACCGATGGTGACCGAGTATATGGCCTTCGACGAGGTAGCCCTCTAGTGATCTAAATGTGGGGAGTGAGTGAAAATGTGCATATATGCATGTCAAAATGACGTGCAGATCAGCCACCCCTATGAGAGTTCCTGGAATTCATCATCCTCGTCCAGGTTTTCAAAAGGAGGTGGTTGAGACGAGTCACTGGCAAGTTGGGGGACAAGAGGAAATGGCGGGGTTGGGTTGGTTGAAAAAGTGTAGGTGTAGGTGAATACATATCAATGTTGTATCGTGGTTTATGAGGCCTTAGGCCTTAGTCGCCACGATAGTTGGTTATGAAAAGAGAAAAGCGATTGGAAGATTGAAGGTTAAACGGCGAGTAGTGTAGGCGCAAGATGGTGGGGATGGGAAGGTGGGGGTATTGGTGTATCGCAAGCCGCTTCAGGGTATATATACTTGAACACCCGCTGCCCCAATTGGGCGATGATCATCGATGACACTTGAACTGGCTGACATCAGTTCAGGCTGGGAGACGATAACCGGAGAGGTTCAAAATGACGAGGACGTCGCCAGAGCCTCGAAAGGTCGATCGTGATTGTGATCAGGCCATGTGTCATTTCGGGCGACCAGGAGGGCCACAGGAGGATGGTGGAGAATTGTCCGGAAGTTATTATATGCGGGCGAGGGGCTCGTATTCAAAGCCAGCCATCGCATTCCTCACGACACCGACATAAGGCAGCTAAGGGGTCAGCCTGGCAAATGAGCTGCTGGTATGCTCCTTGCAAGGAAAATCGGCGTCGTGATACAAACAATCCCACACAAGGCCTCACGCGATCACGTCCTTTTTGCCGATGATTGGGCCCTAACTTCCTCCACCATCACAGAGTGCTTCCGGGACCTTTTCTCCATTCCCCTGGAGGCTTTTCACCTTATGCAGCGAAAGTTCGTGATGGACAGCGGCGTGCCAGCGACGGAACCTTAAACCAGGATGCCGTTGGACATGGAATATTTGCATGAACGGATGCCGAGCTGAGAAATGGGTAGGCAACAGTTCTTCCGTCGTCCGAGTAGTCGTTGCAGCTGAAGTGCATTTCAAAGCATCTATATGCCAAAGCATTTTGCCTATATGCGTTCATTTTGACGGGGACAGGCGCGAATAGTGACTTGTGCTTGACCTCGCCGGGCGCCCCTTCCGACAGACCCCCAAAAAGGATAGGACAGGCGGAGAATGTACGTCGTTACGGAATCGCAGTGCAGATAGGGTGGTCCTGTACAGTTTTGCAGCAACAAATCCCGAACACGGGAAGAATGGTTTTGTGCGGTCAGTTGATTAGCTTGGATTTCTCTCTGACCTGGAGTTGAACGGCAAATTCCTAGGATGCTTTTTGGATCCCCACGGACCCGAGAACAACCATGTCAGGCTGGAGCTGGACGACGCAGGCTCGCAATTTAGTTTCACTGCCACTTAGGGACGAAGGGAAGAGAAGCAACTTCGAGACTGACTGGCATGTCATCATGGTCGAAAGCTTACTACCACCTGGACCCGACATGTGAGTTGGACCTTTATGTTCAACAATGAATATTCACTGACAGGCAGTACCAAGGTGTCGAGAAATTTTATTGTCCTCGCGTAGATTTAGACTTCGCCGCAAGGACTGCGCCTGGTTCCAACCATCAGCTTCGCTGAACGCGAACCTAAGCGGTGTCGTCGCAGGTGTAACCCTGGCATGTCCGCCGAAATGGCCCCGCCCTCTTTCCATCCTGGCTCGCGCAAATTTTGTGGCTGACTCCAGAGGATCGATGTGCAATCTTGTTGGATAGCCAGTCTTAATCGTCATTTCAAGGCACCCGAACATCACGTATGATCGGTACTTCTCACTCCATGTCACCCTCCTCTATCGCAGCCCGTCGACGCTAGGGTGAACTCAAAATACTACATTTTTGACGCGTTCGTCTCGCGTCCTTTTCGCAGTTCGCACTTTGCGCAATCAATTCTCGCGTTTGTGTGCGGCACCTGAGGCCCAATACGCTCGAGCCTGGCTTTAGCGAGCCGTCGGGATCGTAGGTCATGAACTACTACGCAATTACTGCTGAAGCTCGCACTACGACTGTATAGACGGTGTTATGATCTTTGACCCAACCTTGGCACCAACACACCGTCATCATCACGCCTTCACCTTTAGCCTCACACTTGTCCTTCATACTCTAACTTCAAGCCGCCTCCTATCGCGTTCCCGCCCTGTCTCTCTTCGCTCTCACACTAGCATCGCCGAACCTTTCTTGCAAACAACCCACGCCCGCCGTCGGCCTAGGGACGTTCACTGTTTGCCTCGGCTTGTGTCTCGTTATCTTCCATTTGTTACTCTGAGGAGCGGGACCAATTGCCATATTTATATGGGGAGGGTCCGCCCTCTATGTTCGGAATTTAGCCAGTCTCGCTTCCAATTGGCTTTGACTTTCTCAAGTTTCGTTATCGCCATACATTCTCGGGACCCTCCCTCAGGTCAACCTGAGTCCCAAAGTTGCCTACTGTATAGGTGCTAAGATAGGTTGACATGAGAGTTTTTTGAGGTGGACGGGACTGTTCTCGTGCCTTGGCGGCTGTACATTGAACGGTTAGGACTTGGGAGGGTTTTTTCGGTGTTTGGGTCAGCTTTTAGGGGGGACGCCGCCGCGGAACGCTTGTCAAGAGGACGAATGGAGGAATGGTGTTGAACATACCAAGTTCGGAGTTCGTGTGTATGTGAGTGAAGTGGGGTTCGAATCCGTGTCGACACCCTTGTGACATTGCACTTAGAGTCAGACTGGTGGTAACCAGCACATCGGATTGGGTTGGGCCCTCCGTATCCTCGTCCCTCGGTTTGACGATGACGAAGGACAATGGAAAGAATGATGGACCAAACACTGACTCGACTTCGAGAGAAATCTTTTGAGGGTGCCTGTTGGGGGTGTTGATATCCATGGAGTGGAGGATTGGCGATATCAGATAAGATTTGATGGTAGGCTGCATCGCTTCTCACCTACTTCTGTTTGTGATTGAATGCATGTTCCAGCTCGCGGTTGATCGTGCCGTCGATCATCGTGCAAAAATGGGATATGGTTTCGGTCTGTCGGCTTTTGGGAACAATGTGGTGCTTTACTACCAAATGGTGCTAGGGAAGGAAGCTAAATTATCAGGGGGACTTCTATGGTATGGGCAATGCACTGCGGATTGTGGTTTCGATTTTGATTCCTGATTACTGCATTCAGAGTTGCAATTGCAACCTTCACACTCATGATCACGCTCACGAGTCATAGTCAAAGTCGCGGTCAGCGCCGAGGGTGTATACGATGCAATGGTACTGTACAATGTACAAGACGGATGTAGGATCCGTAAGTTCCGGGGATCACAACAGACATATGATGAGTTGTTGGACCCTATCTCCGTATTTGACTCTGGGTCGCGCGTTTGGACTTCTTACTGGGTGTAGATATTCCTGATGGGGTTGTGGCTTTGCGTTGATGTGGTTTTTTGACGGAAGAAAAATATATGGGTACTGGAAACAAGGTTTCGGAGGCAGATGGTAGGTGGATGGATGGGGACATTCGGGTTTTGGTGCCGCCCAACCGGAGGCGTTTCATAGAACGAGAGGAGGTTCTTCCGCGGGTGGGTCGACTGGGAATTTGTCGGTTGACTTGTTGGACGAATGGGCATTTGGGGTGAGTTGGTTTGTGTGTGCTGCTAGCCGTGGTTTGAATCCGGGGTTGGAGGGGTAGTCGGTATGTGCTTCTTCTTTCTCTGCGGCTAGGGGTTTCTGACGTGTAGGCTCGTGACGAGTATAGGGAACAATGCGCGTAACTTCAAGATACCAGCGACTACTGAGTGGATTGTCAAATCAGATCGCTGGTACGACGTTAATGCTTGGTGACTTGGATTTGACATCCTCTCTCCCTGGTATGTCTTCATAATTTTCTTCCTTCTCTTCTCTGCCATGAAGGCTTCTTAATGGTACGACGGATATAGGGAACAATGCGCCAGTGGATTTCCACCAGGTCAACAGGCTATGATACCACGTCGATTTGAAATCACCTATCTATCTATCCTGTACGTACGTACAGTATGTATGGCTTGTCAACGGTGGGTCGACGTCGACACCTAACAATACCCCCCTTTAGTTGGTTTAGTCGATCTACTTGCAGGACTGGAGCTTTGACTGATCGAATCAAACTTGACGTTCTTGCGGGGGTATGTAAGTACGTCTACGTCTATCATGTTTTTTGGAGATCGGATTTAAGCATTGATAATTGGTAATTGATGTTGACTTGGAACAGCTGCCAGATGGTGGTGGCGGTGGGGTCCGGGGAATTTTACATTGTCCTGGTGTCCTAGATGAAGGACTCAGCACATCCTCGTCAGTGATACGGCTCTATGTAATACCTATACTAGGGTGAGACGAGAGGTAAGGGGTTCGTCAAGTTCCAATGCTTCACCGACAAGGATAGCGGAATAACCAATAACCTACCAAGGGTTTAACCTTTCCCCCTCCCTACTGGACGCTAATAGCGTTCAAACTACTATATCAGTAGTACAATGAAGAAGCCTGAGGGCCTTCTATACTGTTATCGAAAGATATTGCGTCACCGAGTCAGTCTACTTATCCCGACACGTCGGTGTATCCCTCGACAAATCACGCGTATGTATGGTGGGAGTTTCTTAGAATCTACATATACTGACACTGTATATTCCTGACCGACACTGTCAGTACTGTCACCGTCAATCCCGTTGAGTTATGGCCATGGTGAGAAAGCTGGGGGCGTGGGTGAAAGAAAGTCTCTCAGACTCGGAAAGAACCTGTCAGTTCGTGGTAAGTTAAAGTAGAGTCAACATAGGTAGCTTCGATTCACTAATGGAGACCTGTGAACGAAAATATCGGAGGGCTTGTAAACGGAAGAAAAAATCAGCTGCAGGTAGAAGAACTTGGGGGATGTGTAATTACCTTAATGTCGATCATTCTTACTTGTACCTGACCACCTGCAACCTACTCTACCTGTCGAGGTCGAGTCACTCCTCTAGCTAGTAGTCACTCCATACTTTTCGAGTGGTTCTTGAATGCTTGGCTTGGCGTCACCGTCCGCAGTTGAAAAGTTTCAACTTGAATACATTCTCATGTCAACGTCCACGGCGTCAATTTCTTTCCCCCTCACCTAGCTAACCTGCATCGACGTCACCTCTATCCAACTACCACAGCCAATACTTATACACTCATAAACAACCTGTCAGATCTACTTAAAATCGGAAGAGAAGCCCTTCCTTTACTTTCGTGGGGACATACCTGTCAATGTCGATTGTCAAAAAACTGTCAAATGCCTGGACTAGTAGAAAACATGTGGCTACGGACCTAAATGGGGTAAAGTGTTATATGTATATGTGTGTGGTATGTCCGTAGTTCTGGTGTGGGTTGATTCGGAGGGCCAGCCCACCGAGTAATACCGTGACAAGTGAGTGCCAGTGGGTGTGGCTAGTCATTGGAAGTGAGAGTTCTCTTCTCACCATCACGGACTCAGATATGGAACGGAGCTTTTGGAGGTGTTAGGAGGCGTTGAGTGAGAGATATGGACTCGGCGGTGTGCCAGTGGATTTGGAGGCGTGACCCACATGAACCTACGGTAGGTCGACGTTTGGATGGAGTTGGATTGGCAGTAGGTCAGGTACACCGGTACGTTGATGAGCTAGTGTCTGATGATACGATCCTCTATTGGGACTCGTGATCGATTATCGTCGTCATACAGTGATTCACGACATATATGCTAAAACCATTTCGATCTTACTTCAATAGCAGACTAGTGGTAGTAGTAATACGTCTTCGTGATTACGTCCTTGGCAGTTCAGGTCGAACTTGTAAATAAGTTCGATCACTTCACGCGTGGACGAGAACCAGATTCGAAGGGATGACAGTTGGATGGTACCTTCGAAATGAACCGTGAGATTTGGGGATGTCGTCCTTCGCGAGCTCCGTGTTGGGGAAAGTGAATTGGGGGGGCATCGTAATTGTAGGTGGGTTGTGGGTTTTGGTGGGCGTTCGACGCTTCCCTTTCCTTGCGTTCGTAGGAGGTGCGTGTGCGTGTGCGATGGTGGCGTAGGCCCCGTGGGGAGGGAGGAGAACAATTAGAATTAATTTTGTGAATGGGGGACCGTGGATGTGAAAGTCGTACGACGCATGATTGGGTTATGTACGGGTTGAACGAGGCGGGAGGCCTGTTCATGCGCTTGGAGGGGATCCTATAGCAGGCATGGAGCGGGATATCAATGATAACAAAAGGGTGTATAAATTGGTGAATTGGTCTACCTACCCGTAACAATGCTCGTGTATAGAAGAGTCGGTGCGTGGTCGTCGAGGGTAAAGGGTATAACGAGTACCAGTCAAAGAGCTAGAGGGCGGGATTAAACTCATTCGCGCTTCGCCTTTGTAGTTTCCTCATTTTGCGATATCGTACAATAATACGATGGCCAGGTATATGCATGTGCTTGTATCAAGAAGTCTGGGGCGTCGGTAGAAGCTTGAGCTTGTTGGGGGGGTGCATTGCCAAAGACAATGTTGGAGGTAGGTTGAGTAATGACTTACTCTATCGCATAGTTAATTTCGGTGGTTCGTACGTAGATTAGGATTTGGTGGTTGAACATTGTAAGCACCGAAAGGGTGGCACTGGGAGTGAGACAATGTACAGCACAGTTACAGAGATATGGCCAAGGCATGTCATGGAATGATAAGACGTCCAATATACGCTTTGATCAACGGATCCAGAATCGCGTCACTCTGTTCGGTCGTCGTGTCGGGGGTTCGGAACTTGGGCCGCGGCCGACGACTCGAGGAGGAAGCATTCGACGAGGCCACGCAAGCGCTCGCAGGTACGCCTACACGCCGTCGCGATTCGACGTCTGAAAGGGAGGCGATGGATATGGAAGGCACAAGCGGTGGATGCCCAATGCGGCAAGGCAATCCGGATTCGCAGGATTGCACAAGATTGGTGGTGGGACAGACGGCCGGGTCATGGCTTCCATATCTGGAAGTGTGAATGAGGCTACGCCTATTTCGATCGGATCTCGATCTGGGTTCTGGCATGGGTGGGATTGCGGACGAGATGGGAGGGAGATATTTAATTATCTAATACGCAAAAAGATTCCAGAAAACGGCGACAATTGGTGGAGGGTCTGGTTCCGCGTGCCGGAGATGGGCTGGAAAAGCAGAAAATAAATCGAAAAAGGAACGGGAGACAATAAGAGCGGGCTGCATTACGGAATAAACAGAGCACAACTGAGCAGATCGGCGATGGCTTGTGGTCGGCGCGTCGAATCTTATAAAACGGGCAGCCACCAATTGTCTTTGTGATTTCGTGCCCCGCGGGTCCAGTTTGCGTGCAATTGTCTTCCAGAGTCCGAATCAATCAAAATCGCTGCCCGCCCACAAACGACTCCCCATCTCTTTCCCCTTCTTTTTCTTCTCCCATTACAACCACTTTGCACGATGCCCGCACTACGCACACGCGATACCCACCGTAAGTTTCTCGCCCGTTCCCCGTCCTCCCCGGTCCTCACCCACCCGTCCTCAGCACTCGAGGTGACGACCGACGCTCCCGTTCTCCCTGCCCTCTCCATCATCTCTCCCACTCCACGAACATTCTCCTTCCCGCCCACACACAATCTCTCCGCAGACTCGCCATACTCCTCGCCCTCGCACACACCAGACCTCTACCCACCCACATGCTCCTCCCCAACCCAGTATATGCGCACGCTTTCGCCGATAGACACTCTCTGTGCCACCGGCTCCCAGCTCCCCACCCCCACTTCGCACAAGCGACGAAAGTCCACTTCGACCTCGATGGTTTCCGAGATGGATCATGATCGGAGACCGAAGAAGGGCGACCAAGGTTACATCAAGCGACCTGAAAACGCCTTCATCCTCTTCCGTCGCAAGTGCTGCGAGGAGCGCCAAGCCGCCCTTGACGAGGCCGCAGCTGAGGGTGCCGCACCCAGCAAGAAGCAGCGCCAGGCTGATCTCTCAAAGACGATTAGCTTGCAGTGGAAGACCCTCCCCACCGAGGAGAGGCAGTATTGGGAGCAGATGGCAAAGGAGCGGAAGAAGGAGCACGAACAAATGTATCCCAACTACGTCTACCGTCCCCAACGCACAAGGGAAAAGGATGGCCGTTCCAAGAGTCGCAAACCCACCAAGGGTCGTCGTGCCACTCAGGACGCCACAGAGGTCGACAACGAGACCGACTCGGAGAGCGTTTCTTTCGTTCTTCCGATGATGGCTGCACGTCATCCTCATGGTCGATCTGCTTCCGCGCCGACCCCACCTCCTTATCAGTCGATCCAGATCCCCAACGTCTATCAGCTGACGCCCTCATGTCCGACATCGCCTTCGCTTCTGCCCATGATCAGTCGACGATCAGGTCACCCCCACCATTCTCCTCTGGAGGAACAACCTCTGTTCGACTATATGCCTGCTACCGATGGCTTTGTGCCACCACCTCAGTCCTTTGGACAGGCCGGTCAACTCGAGGCTACAATTTCGGTCCGTCGCTTTTTTTTCTTCCCTCCGTTGTTCCGATCAACTAACTTGTCGTCATTCGTACATTAGAACTCAGAGTACCTACGTCACTTTTACCCGCAGGCGACGTCTCAAGGTTCGGATCCTACTCAACTCATCTCGCCATCCTCCTCGTCGTCTTCGTCATCTGGTCCTTCCACGCCAGACGCGAGTCCCTACACGCCCTCTTCGGCTATCTTGGCTCATTCATTCGCTAATCTCAATACTGGCGCAGATCCTCATGGGTTTATGGTTCCACCCGCTATGAGCCAGGCTGATCTCGATCTTCATCTGGAGATGCAGATGCAGAATGAATATGCGTCATACAACTGGGAAAACCCTCAATTATGGCCTGGTCATGTCGCTTTTGGGTGTGAAGGTGGTGCTCCTGTGTCCGAAACGCTCTTGGGGAGCGATGATTTTGATTTGAATTCGATTCCGTCTGTTCAGATGGCATCCTTAGAGAAGGAGAGTTCTTCGGAGGTTGGGTTGATGATGGATATGGAACACTTGGGTATGGGTGTCGGGATGGAGGGCGTTCATCACCAGCAACTTGGTCATCATGGTCAATTGCTCGGGTTCGATGAGTTGATGGCTGGACATGGCTTCTGAGCTACACGATATGCGCAATTTTTACGGCGTTCGTTACCTCCATCCCTGCGCCGTCTACGCTGTTTATGACTTTCTTTTGGTCTTCTGCTGTTGCCGATACCCATACCCATTTGTGTGTTTTCCTTCTTCCATCATCTGTTTTTTGACGAAAAGCAACGACTTGTGAAATGGCTTAGGTTAGGATGCTGAGCGTCATACCCGACCCCACCTCACCTCCACTCCTCATGGACATTACAACATCAATTTTCATCGTCATCGCATTCATGCATTTACCCTCGTCATGTTCGTTACCCCCTCGCATCGCGTCGTCTTCCCCTCGTTATCATGTGTGCTTAGTTGCTTGCTCCCGCGTACGCACCAATTTATGTCCTGTTTGTTCTACGCCCCTCATCCCCCACGAATTGGTCCCCTATGAGTTTGTTAGTGTTCCTACTACCTCCTTACTTTCTTTTTTCCCTATCGTTCCTTTCTGTTCCTTTCTTTTGGTTCTCTGGTTCTTGGTTTTTACGTCCTTTGTTTGCTTGCTTGGTTTTACGATCCCTCCCCCACCCTACGATTGATTGTGTATGGATATGCTGTATTTTTTTTTACCCACTACCCCCTCGTCATACGTACGAAGATCGGACTTTGCGTTCTTTTGGTTTTGGTTTCCGCTCGTTTTTTTCTCTCACTTTTCTGGTTCTACAGATCCAACCTATCGGCGACTCGACTCGACCAAGGAATCTACTCTACGCCCCTGCTCTAGGTGCATATAACCTAATTTGACGATACCCCATAGACGATACCCCACACATGCATCCCGATACCCATGTATCGTTATTTGGACCGCATCGTTCTATCGCCCATCTTAAATCGTCATCGTCATATCCTCATATTCCCTAGCGGAGTAGGTTTCTTCCACCCTCGTATTCGCAACTCGTCGTTATCGCCCACCCACCGCCGAATTCGCTGGTCGAACAAATGCCCAAATGCCCAACGCCCACGCACTAGTCCAACTGGAAACGCTCACTCCTCCAGCTGGAATGGAACCGGCACGAGTCGGACATAGTTTTCGTCATCGCCGTTCCTACCCACACTCGCATCTACTATACCGCCTTTGGACTTTGCATCGAATTTCCATGTTTACGTGTCTGGTGGTCTTTTTTAACCAGACTGGGCATGACGACATCTTGTATCCATGATTGTTCAAGTCTGCTCAAGTCGCCGCCACACCCTAACGCCCTGGTTTTTTGTTCACATGTTCGGTGTGGCCCTTGCAGGAATTCGTATGTTCCATCACTGTTCCATCGGATGCCTTCCTGGTGCAGGATATATGCGGTTTCTTGCGATCTTATCTCTTTGGAACAAGAGGAGAGATGGACGTAAGGAACCCTTGCTGGTTATGGCGGCGATTTGCGTGGTTTTTCTAGGCACGCCTGTCGTATGCTGTGGTCGTCGCCCTTCCCTCCTTGGGCACGGCACTGTTCGTCATCGGCCATCCTGGGTTTTATCTTTTTTACATCATCCTCAATCTCCACCCCCGATCGCTGGAGGATCGTGTGTGTGTTGTTCGTCATTGTCTTTTTGGTTATCCCCATCCCCGTCGTTCCTCATACAAATCCGATCTTCATACGCTTCCCCTACCCCGCTCTTCGTTGGAATTTCTCCTCTGTCTCTCATTGTCTTATCTCGGAGTCAAGCGGGACGTGCTGGAATAATGTTCTGCTGTTTGGTTTTACCCTTTTCCCTACCCCCTCGTCATTGGTTTCTTGGATATCCTTTGGGTTTTTTTTACTCTCGTCTAGGGTTTAAACTGCGATATTATTGCAGAAAGCACGTCTCTCGTCTTGACGACGAGGAAGTTGTATGTGTTGGTTCTCTTTTTTTTGGTCATTGTCATTGTCATCTCCCTCCTCGTCGCCGTTCCCCTTCCTTTCTACAACGCGCACCTCCCATATCCTCTACATTTTGTTCGCACACGCATACCACACACACACGTCTCTCTCATGCACACACACACGCACACGCATTGTTGCCACTCCTCCCCGGGTTGGTTGGTTGGTATATATCTTATCCACTGTCATCATCATCATCACGTTTACCCCCCACTATACACACCACACCCCTTCTTGTGTTTTTATATGTGACGACCCCCCTACCGCTATTACTCTTACTTACTTGCATATATTCCGTTTTTTTTTGTGTATTCCACACCACTGGATGTACAGAAGGTACATCTATCACCACCCCCTCACGTGTGTTATAGTCTATCGTCTTACCCTTTCTGTTTTGTTGTATGTTTTATCACCGCGTTTTTTACTTTGTGTCTATAGTTTTACATTCTTCTTTACGACCTACACCTACCTCACCCCCATCCCTCCGTTACTTCGTTCCGCTCTCCTCGTTTCATTAACCTTCGTTCCGTTCCGCGTACCCTCCAACCCATCCATTCACCATCCATCTCTATCTCTCGAGACTACACATTTATCGTGCCGTGCACACCCTTGCCCGTTCTTCCCTCGATACGTTCAAACATCATACATTCATTTACATTCGAGCTGTTGTCTTTCTTTTTTCCCCAAAACACCCACCGTCCTCACCCCACCTCACTCCTTTTACTTTTCTCGAGCCTTTGGTTTTGGTTTTTTACGCACCGTTACCACAACGCATTTTTTTTGGTACGGTACGGTACGGTTTACTGTGTAGCCCCGCCTGCGCGTCTCCTCTTTTTTTCGGAAAAATGATCATCTTTTTTTCTGGATTGTTTTTTGGGGGGTTTGGGGTGCCATGTTTGCAGCAACGCCGATAACGAAGTGGGGACAACAATGCGTATGATAACCTTTTGCGAGGGTGATCTAGACGATGATGAATGTGATGATGAAGACGATGATGAGGGTGATGCCTCAAGCCATTCAACAAAGTCAGAAAGTTGCACCGTTTTTTTCTATGGACGATTTTCTTTGCGAGATAACTTGACTTATCATTTGATACAGTAATAGTACAAAAAATATTCGATTTTCGAAAGGTATATATTTGACTTGCTTGGTTATGGACATTTTCGGCCTCAACTTGATCGTTTGGTATTTACTATTATATATAACTTAGAATTGTGTTTAGTGTTTACAGTATTTTTCAATATATGATTATGATTTATTAGAGAGAGAAGGACTGATGCGAACGACCGTGAAGGACGGACTCGGCGTGAACGGGGAGGGGAAACGCAGTAAGTAGCGCTCAAGGGGTGGGAAGAAGTGATGTCAGCGAGTGACGGATCTGTGACTAGCTCGATGGACGTGACGACGAGGATTTCTCCTGATCAATTCTTCACCGTCATCCACTCAGCCTGCATAAACCGGGACCCATGCTTGAGGGTGAAACCGACCGTTTTACTCTTATCCTTGCCTTTACTTCGTCTCGTTGACTTCATCTTCTTCCACGTAAATGACCCTCAGCAAGCAGCAAGACGCGAAAATGTCCGACCTCCGTATGTCCTTTAGAGAAGTTGGTCTATCGGCAGGTACAGTGTTGAGCGTCACCCACTTTGGAGGTGGACTTTCGATAGGCCTGTCCCTAGCTCAGGCTAGCCAACGTTCTGCAATTTAGTTGTAATGTAAGCCCTCCGACATGCTTCTCGCAGGATCTCTTCCTTAACACGAGTATATAGCCCAACTTGCGTATTATCGCAACCGATTCGTCAACGGAGAGTCCGTTCTTGGATGCTCTAAAGTGAAATCGACATGGTGAGTAGCATATATGCGCATATACTCACGTTTCACTGACTACATGCGTTTCAGGTGATTATGGGAACGACGATAGGTGTGACTGGATCTTGCCAAACTGCTATCAAGACCTTCGAGAACGACCTTCAGTGGCAGGGATACAGAAAGACGCGCATATACTCCAGCTTATCTGTTATGCGGAAGAGTCATATCGTTCGGCAGTGAATCGTACTGTTTTTGGTAGGTTTTCTTCTTCGGTTTTGTGGTGGCAGACTTTCTGAGTGACTTTACAGTCAAGAGACATTCTCTTGTATCAAGACCCTTCGTGCTCCGTGCCGAATGTGCACCTTCTGGGATCATGGACATTGTGACTGTTTCGCAAAACGATGTCTACGCACAGACTCGAGCGGTTTCAATACAGCATGCCGATTTGAACCGCGTTCCACCCACCATTTTCCTGATACATTAATCCTGTCATCCTCAACCCAAGGATTCGCATCCACCCTCGCGCATTGGCGAAGCTAGTGAAGAAGACAAAGACACTGTTTATGTTCTGCAAAAAGCCCACCCTCTACCGCCCCCAAATCGTTGCTTGTACCATCAAGACCTCGCTGCTCCGGCGAAGTTCAAGCTTAACTCGCCACTTGCCCTTGTTCACCATCGTGGACTGCTGAGCACCTCTCCAGCAATTCCTATCACTCACCTGGCACTCGCAGTCATTCATTCCTTTTTCTGGCCATTGCGATATTCCCCTTTGAAGATGTCTCGTAGATCGAGGTTGACATCGTGACCTGGAATGTTTGTTTGCCAGTGGGAGCCCTGCGTCGATTTCAGAAGCATCAACCCTCATGCAGAACGCGATGCTTCTCTCGGAGGATTGAAGACATAAGACTACGAGCGCTGTAAAGGGGTTTGGCCAGAAGGGAACAACATCGGAGAAGAACAGCACATCGTGCACTTTTCACGTGTTTCTGGTTGCTGCGATCCATACAGCTAGGGCATTGCGATACCTTCATCACCCTGACTAGCACCCTTCTTCAGTGCGCAGTCAAGTCATGGAAAGCATTCCCGCGGGTCATCGAGGCACATTTTCACCTTTAACTTTCCGCAAACGTGATTGCACGCACCAGAGGTAGACATGGAACACTCCTGCGAGGAGATACACGACCTATGCTCTGGAACAGGGATAAGTTTCGCGAGCAGCGAACTCGCGGAATGCTGTTATAAAGCATGGACACATCTACAAGGTTCTGCTGTGGCGGAGTCGCCACCCCTCATTTGGTTCACTTTGACTAGTCGCCGCCTTGGTCCTCGTATAAGAGCACGGTCTGTTCTCAGGTCACTCTTTGTTCCCCCTCCCTTTCACACTCGACATGACCCAACACCCAGATACCGTCTGCACTCATACTACTGGCGTTGGATCTTTTGGGCAGACTCCACGACCTGCTACTGCCAATTTACCTGCAGGACAACACCCACCTCCCACAGTTCCTGCCTCGCCATCGACTCCACTCGTACCAGTATCTGGAGCCCGTCATCCAGAGGCTGGGGACGCTACATCGATCGCCCTTGCTCTTTCTATGGCACCAGGATCGGACATCGACTCCTCCGACGCCATGACACAAGCATTAGCAGATCAAGAGGCTGCCCTCGCTTTCTTTGAGAGAACCAAGACCTCTCGGAACTCTCTAGGTTCGCCTGACGAAATCGTGACCCCTACGGCCCGTGCAGGACCAACAATCGAGAATACTCGTAACACTACCAACACCGTTGGAAATCCTATCAGCCCTGCAGCTGTGGCGATCCCCGCAGTTGAGGATGTCGATCTGTCTACATCCTCTGGACAACCACCCGTTCTGGCTCCGGGTTGTGGATGGTGTACCTCAGATATCGGGCATGTATGTACACGCTTCTCTTGTTTCTCCACGATGCTCACAACTCTTGAAGGTCGCTTGTCCTGTAACATGTTCAGGATCCCATGTATTCTGCCATCAATGTGGCCCCGGCCTTGTCGAAGCGCAGTGCCCCTGTCCTCTGTGTGGTGGATCACTTGCTCTTGCTGAGTGTAGCTCCGTGGTGGAGTCCACCGACGTTCGCTTTCTGGGTATGAGGCGGGGGTCCAGCCAAGTTCGAGAATATAACGTGTATCCAGGTATGAGTACGCCTCCTAGAGTCATACCATTTACTGATAGTATCTTACATAGGGCCTTCTCGCCATGGCGCATCTCCCACTCCAATGCAATACCGTGCAACCCCAAAACGAGCACCAGCTCGTCAAGACCCGGGGGTCGAGGAGATGCGAGCCAGGATGCTTGGTGCGGCGGAGAGACGGATAAAAAAGAACACTTCGACGCCTCGTGATCCGACCAAGTTTCATCGTAATCTTAAACTGTCATGAGTGCAGTCAACCCTCTCTCTAGTTCTTCAGCTGATGTACTCTCGTAACATAGTGTCGGGTCATGCCTGTATCATTGAGGCCCATCTTTACAATCCATTGTTTTCATCGCCTTATTTTATCCGTAGTAGGATGGTCGACGTGAACAATTATTGCAACCGACAATACTCTGGGAGAAGTATAACAGCGCCTGTTGATAAGTCGGTCGTGCATATGGTATTGTTCAATGGTTTTCCCCTGAATTCTTAACAAGGGCCTGTGGCGAATATGGGTGCTTTTGTTCTCTTCGGTGATTGGTACGTGGAATTATATCTTGTCTTTTTGCGGGTTGTGTTCAACACCTTCCACAGTGCCTCCCAACAAATGTCGTCTCCACCATCCGATAGCCTACCAGGCGTTCTCCAGGAAATTTTCTCGTTTAGTCTACCGCGTCCCTCGTATAGGCCAGGCAAGCATAAGGAGAGGCGCTTGGTTGGGACGACACCCTTCACATTTTACGATCAACATATTAACCCATCACAAAGCATCAAGCATGTTGTTTTGCTGCCTTCCATCGTGGGTGACATCCTGCGAGTTGTTGACGACAGGCTTGCAGAGCTTAGACACCTCGGACAAGGTCCCCTCCCGCTTACAGACGCCACTCGCACCGATTTTGAAAATGACCTTCACCATCGAGTGGGCCATTTCTCGCCATCTCCAGAGTCGGTTGCTGCCCAATGCATGAACTCCATCACTTGGACCTGTCTCAATTTGGTATCAAGCTGGGCCATTCACCCTCGCGCCACCAAATATTATCGAGCCCTCTGGCTTGACGATGACAAAATCCAACTTCCTCTCCAATCTCTTGATGACCCCAAGGAAGACGTTTCGATCCGCTTCATCCCTCCGCACTTGGTTGATCCTGACGTGCTTTCATCCATCGATGATAGCGTGAAAGGCGCACTTCGGGATTGGTGCAATAGAGACCTTTCCACGTCTCTATACCTGCCCATGGCGCCGCATACCGAAGCACTTTTACGAAACTTGGACGAGTTGGCGGCCCTGCCTGTTCTACCTACAGCCGGTCCTGCAACGCAGGGGTGTCATCGCCATAGTAAGATCACACCGACAACCTGCGACGCAGAAAAGCCTCTTTGGACGCTACCGTCCTTCAAAGACCACGGTGAAGCATCGCCCGCTGGATATCTCGATGTAGAGGGCCATGCTATCACGCCGAGTCCCTTGCTTGCTCCTTGCCTTTCCGAATTCGGTACAATGAAGAACGTCACTGCAGAGGGTATAGCGCACCATGTAAGTTTGGCTCGTCACTCTCGTTGCCGAAGCTCACTGCCATATAGATGTGGAATCTCGCCCTCGGACAGGATACTACAATCATTGTGATCAATACTGGACTCCACGAAAGAATAGGCATCCGACATCGCGCAACCCGCACTCTCTATCTTTCCGATATCATCGAAACTACGAAAAGTGGATATGGAAAGCTACATCTTGGCCTTCAGATGGCTGCGGTTCTGGATGCCCTGGACCGTTATCGTCAACACCGGAAGTTGCAGCCCGTCCCTGTTTCGAAGAAGCGCCCACGGAGAGAAGAACCAAAGCCAGAGTCAGAGTTACGGAGGAGTACACGGCACAAGATGAACCTTTTGTCTAAAATCAACAAGGACTTATCGGGCGGTATGAGTCTAGCAGATAACCTGGTACCGATACTTTTACCTGTCTGCTCGACCATTATTAACTCTGGCGTCAGGTTTTATGGAACGAACTTGATCAACGGCCCATTGCATTGCTGAGATTTTGTGATGGCCATCTCCAATCTCCCGTCCCTTCTTGTTGCATTCGGAGTGGCGGCGCACTTTCGCCATTCGCCCCAGAGTCCGCGCAGGACAGTGCTATCGAATGGAAAGGTTCATATCAGCCCCGTGAATGTTTCACGCTGCTCCTCTCTTCTCCGTATAGTCAGATCGGAGGAACGGGAAGAGTCTTCAAGGCTCAGTTGGAAATAACATTAGCAACTGGCCGCAAGCTCTTGCGGGATGTCGTGGCTAAAGTAGCAGTTCATGAAGAAGCACGGAAACGCATGCGCCATGAATACAAGGTTTATCAGCATCTCTGGCAACATAATGTGAAGAGGATACCGGAGATCTACGGCTTGTTTCAAGACTACAACAACCTTGCTGATATCCTCGTTTTGGAACGAGCTAGATTTTCGTTTCGCCAACGGGAGCCATGGACAGACAAAAACGGCACGGTGCTCAAGCAACTTGCACCAAGCGACAAGTAAGCATTTTATTCTTCCTAGGAACTTTTATCCACACAACAATAAAGGAGTGCCTGTATCTCGATCGTCAAGGCCATGCACAAGGCAGGTGTTGTGCATTACGACCTCCGGGCTGAAAACCTTGTTATTGCCCAGGACGGGAAGCCAATGGTCATTGATTTCGATCGAGCTCGCTTAAACCCATCAGATAACGACAAAAAAAAAGAGATGGACAACGTTGAACGATTCATGAACGGCAAAACATTGGAAGACTTTCTTGTTATATCGTTTGCAGGGCCGTAAGTTAGATATATTTATACTGGGAGTGGACTTGTCACAAGCTGATCTCATTTGAACAATACATTCAAGGGCCAATTGCTGGTACTTTTCAGATTTCCCTTTTGCGCTTTCTTGTTCTCGGTTCAATATGAGCATTATCCTGAAAAAGACAATAGGGATGATGTATAAGGGGTGAGTGAACGTTGCCATTGCCCCGCACGCAGCATCGCAATGGCGGTGCCTAAGCTCGCCCATCCAACTGACCTCCTTCCTGAAGTCCTCGAGGAAACTTTTTCGTTCAAATTCCCGTTCATCACGCAGCATCCGAAGCATCAAAGAGACAGGCGATTGGTGGGAACCTCGCCGTTTATGATCTACGACCGCCATGTCAACGACGGTCAGCGACTCAAATATGTGGCGTCACTACCCAGTCTTGTCGATGATATCACTCGGACAGTGGACGACCGCCTGGCAGAGTTGAAGACCACTGAAACGGGCCTACTCCCTCTGCGTCACGCGACACGAGCGGATTTCTTGGCTCTTGTCAAAGGACGTACAGATGACGAAGATGAAGAAGATGAAGAAATGACAACCAGCTTCTTGAAGATGCGCATTCGTTACCGGCTTTCCTTCGCTTGTCTTCCCTTGGTATCAAGTTGGGCGATTCACCCTCGTGCGCCCAAATATTACTCAGCACTCCAGTTTTACGCTCCAAACAGGGCAGAAATACCTCCAGCAACTGCTGACTCCCCTTGTGAAGGTTACAAAATTCGATTTGTTCCTCGAGGCGATGTTCATGCCGATGTCCTCAATTCAGTCGATGATACCGTAAAAGGAGTCATGGCGGATTGGTACAATCGTGACCTGCTTACGTGCATATTCCTGCCGGTCTCTTTGGATAGCGAGAAGCTTGTGCAAAATTTAGACCAGTTATCGAACAAGGGTGACACCCTTCCCTCGCCTCGTTGTGCCACACAAGGATTCCCCCTCTCCCTCCACCACTTTTGCGTCTCTGACGATGCGAAGACCACTCCTTGGGCATTACCATTGGCCAACCGTGAAGCTGGGGTATGCGCTGACAATTCTGACTCTGGAGACAGAGAGCCATCAACTGCGGGTGGTATAGTTCATCCTCGTCACCTGGACAGCCTCACTCCATCCAAATTTCAGCAGATGAAGGACCCCACTCCAGAGGGACTTGCACATCATGTGGGTGCTTTTTGAAGTCCGATATCTTATCTCTTCTCATTGCATTGACCAGGTATGGCGTCTGGCAGTCCAAAACGACACGACAGTCATCGTCATTAATTGTGGGAACTATGAAAGAATAGGGATTCGTCACCGCGCCTCTCAAACGCTCTACCTTTCCGATATGGTTGATCTCACAAAACCCGGATACGGGAAGTTTTACCTTGGAGTCCTAATGTCGGCGGTAGATGATATGCTTACCCGATATCAAGCGTTTCGCAACCAAAGGACTGCCGCGAGGCCCACGAAGCGGTCTCGTTCGCCAGTGCAGAAGAATAGCGAAGTACGACGAAGTAAGCGACAAAAGCTGAATGCCCTCTTGGAAAGATCGCGAGACAGATTACCGTTAAATAAACGAGATTCTAAGGTACGCACTAGTTAATGAATTGCAAAGTATGTCTTTCTAATTTCACAACAGATGCTATGGAACGAGATGACAAAACGGCCACTTCTTCTCCTCCGATTTTCTGGAGGTGGCCTCAATTCCTCCGTACCGGCGTGCTGTATTCGGACAGGCGGCTCCCTCTCTCCACATGTTCAAGATACCATTGACTATTCCTCAGCTACCTTCCGCCAGTCATACCAACCGTCCGAATACTGCCTCCTCACTCTCAATTGGGAGAATTCAAATGGCATCACGGGCCAGGTGTTCACAGGACATCTACAAGTGACTCTGCCGAATGGCCGAAAGCTTCTGCGCAACGTAGTGGCCAAAGTAGCATACTTCCGACACACGCGGGAGAGAGTACGAGCGGAGTACCAAATTTATCAAAGACTTTGGAATCACAAGGTCAAGCGCATCCCAGAGATATATGGTCTTTTCGAGGATGTTGACAATCTGGCAACTATGCTCGTGATGGAACGTGCCGCTTATACTTTCCGCCAAAGAGAACCCGTCACTAAGGAAAACGAAGGTTTGTTGCGAGAAGTACAATCGTCAGAAAGGTAACCCTTTTCACTTCTTGCTAGTAGCTTGTATTGATTTTGAACGAGATCGGCATGCATGGCCATTGTCCAAGCGATCCACGACGCAGGAGTTCTTCATCGCGACATCCGAGGGGAAAACCTTGTCGTCGCTCAGGATGGAAAGCCAATGGTCATTGATTTTGATCGCGCTCTTCTAGATGCGTCAAACGACTTGATAGACCTGGAAATGGAGTCTGTAGAGGACCTGCTTTCTGGGAAAACCTTCTTTCGCTTTTGACAGTTTCGAATTCGAATTTGTACCCAAGCTTTGTGGGTGTCATATAACCTCGCAACCATCCTTGTCTTCATACAAGTGTTAGAAATTATGTGGCCACCGGGGTATGTAGAAGGAAATATGTACAACGGGGTGATTGTACAGGTTGCTCGTTAGAGCAGTCCCGTCAATCGCATGTCATGCGGTTATTACTACGAGGATATCTAATCATGTGATAGTTAAGGACATCATAAAGAATAGAATAGAATCAAGTAGAATACTCACGAATTAATGAGGCTACCAACAGAATGACAAATTCCAACAACAAGCTAAGCGTGTTCCGCTACAAAGGAACCCGCCACAAATGAGGATGTGATTGATTTTTGAGATACAAAGGATTAAGATTGTCCCTACTGTATTCACTATATATCTTGGATTATTCTTCCTCGTCGTATTATCAAGGCAATCCGCGAGGGAGTGACGACCTTTGGCAAGCAGAAACCTTGTAGTCCGGCAGAAAGACAAATCAAGGCTGTTGAGCCTGAGTATATGTTCTCTCTTTTGTTCTCCATGTTCTCGGCAAACCGGATAACTACCAGGGTGTGTACTAGGTACAGTCGTCAGACGACCTTCTCTTTGGCATAACATTTGAAGACTTATTGTAATACATGTTTCGCCAAAGCAACGTAGTAGCGCAGGGGGTTTACGCATAAATACCGCTGTCTGCCACTATACATGGCATCACCGCTATCTTCCTCACTTTTACCTCTCTCATTTTACCTCTCTCATGCAGCCTGAACCGGAGAACCCTGTAATGGGGCATTTGAAAACCGAGCTGGGCCGCTCGCCTGCATTGTTTGAATCCCTCGAGGAAACTCTCTCACCGATGAGGGAGTACGGTTGGCAGAATGCTGCGAGCCAACTCGCATATCGAACGAATCTCTCAAACGACCATATTTTGCAACAAGTTATTTCAGTTCCAGAACTTCATCAAGATCTCAAGAGATTCACCAATTGTGAAGTCGACGGTTTGGCTCAGATCGACCTGCCTGGGAAAGTCGCCCATATGATCAAGCGCGCACCGTGTTGGCCTCTCACTCAAGACCCGAATCTCGATCCGACTCCAGCCAGGCCGGATTTTGTCCCAGATGTTGTCAAATTTTATAACAGCCAGATCTTGAAACCATGTTTCTCGCTGGCAACCATCATCCACCGGGGTGATGGTGGTCCGAATTACGAACACCTCAAGCTCAGGCCAGTACTGCGGGCAGATGCCAACCAGGCTTGGGTAGACGCTACGCTTTCTTATTCCGAGTCGGTCACAGCCCCTGATCCGGAGTCGACCGGGCCGGAGCGCACACTTGCTGTAGTGCACTTTCATGACCCCCATTTCTTGACCGATGGGGTTTGGTCGTCATTTGACAAGATTGCCAAACGGAAAT
>ML208514.1:31176-44032 GCA_004369065.1 Pluteus cervinus
AGGACCCGGGAAGCTCCCAAAATTTGGTGTCCGCATCTTTGCAGATTTGAGACCCAAATTTAAAAAATGAAAAATGTTGGGAGTGGTGAGTTGGGTCCATATCTACACTCGAGAAAAAATTCAGGGTCGAAAATGGCCAAAAATTTGCAGATTTGAGGCCCAAAAACAGGTATTTTTGCGGACACCAAATTTTAGGAGCTTCCCGGGTCCTGGTGTGGAGTGGAGTGTTAGTACGATGGAATGGGTGCCAGGGGCTACCCCGGTTCTTTGTCCTCGCTGACTCCCTCGATCGGGGGGAGAGGTTCATCTATGAACTCTGGTAGGGAATGTGGTGGGATGTCCTTGCCGGTGCAGTGTTACACACGACCCGGGGGAAGTGCGTAAGAATTACACAGGTGTTGCAGCAGAGGTGACCTGCGAACTTGAAACTTCAGCAGTGCTCGTTTCTCTCACGTAATGTCGAAGAACCAAGATCTGACCTCCAATAATAAGAGCGATCAAGAAGATGGCGATGATGAGAATGATGAGATACAGTTTGAGCAGATAAGGGCTGTAAGACAGGGCCTGATCCCAGGGGAAGTTAAAGCTGGGGAAGCCCTGTTGTCGCCTAGCTCTATTTATACGTAAGATTACATAAGGGGCCCATGACCCGAAGTAGGTAGCTAATCTAATCGGGGTGCAGGGCAAAGGGTATGACGAGTCATAGACACGAGAGACAATTGCCAAAATTTGGTCTCCGAAAATCGGGTAAATATCAATCAAACTGTTTGTCTTTCTTGAACTTATCTGGATAACAAAATCAGTAAAATTGGTTAACAATCCAGACCACGTGAAACTATTTTGATTCAGTGAATCACCAGGATAGGTTGATAATACGTCCACATGAACGGGATAACTATCCACACGATGGCCGCAAGGACGGCAAGTTAAACAGGTCATACGTTTTGGCCACCCATACTATCCAATCACCGTCCGACATTCAGACAGGATAACTGGTTAGCATCAGGTATATGCGCAAAATAGTTAATCTATCTATAATTTGTATGGTTTATCAGTAATTCCAAATAGTTAACATGGTTGAACAAGGACCCCGAAAGGTTAGGATGGTTGAACAGTATGAATAGTTAAACAGTCTCACAAACAAGCATCAGATTGGAAAGTTTAACAATTTTGCAAGCGAGCATCAGACTGGAAAGTTTAACAGTTTTAAACGAGCATCAGACTGGAAAGTTTTCATGGCAAAAAGTGTTGAGATTGGCAAGAGCAGAAGTACGCGTACATGGATAACATTGATAACAAAAAAAAAGCGACTGTCCTTCAGAAAAACCAACGCCGGACATCGGTGGTCTGGTTCCTACTGACAGGGATGAACGAGCCAGCATCTGGGTGGAACAGATCGAAACGCCCGGCGCGCCCTTGAGTGGTGGCAGGGTTCGCGTTAGCGCCGATGTTGGGGTTAGCGCCTGTGTTGTTGCCAGCCGGATTGGCAGGATTAGGATTCGTGGCGGTCGGGGCACCAACAGTAGTCAACTAAGAATGAGAAAATCGTTAATGAGAATGAATTGAAAGAAAGACGGAAAGATAATGGACGTACCCCTCCAGCCGGGTTGACAGGGTTGGCGCCTGCGATGTTGCCAGCGGCGGGGTTCGCGTTCGCGACGGTTGGGGTCTCAGCGACGTTGGGCTAACGGAAGAGAATCTGTTGAGTGGAAAAGGGAAAAAGAAAAAAGAAAAAAAAAAGACGGTTACACGCACCTGTGTCCCGATATTCTGCCCGTTCCCTCCACCATTTTGCCCATTCCCTCCCATGGTTGCGTTGACGTTGTTGGTCAGCTGAGGGAGAAAAGACGGACCAAGAACAGTCAAAAAACGCGAAGATGAAAAGATAGAGGATGATATGCACACCTGATTCCCACATTAGGCGGATTTCCTCCAAAATTGGCGTTGTTGGTGGGCTAAGAGATAAAAGAGAGGTCAGAGAGGTCAGAGAATGTGGATGTGACCTTACTTGGTTGTTATTCATGCTTTTGAGAGGTGCTTTGAGTGGATGTAGTGAGTGAACTGGGGGTGGAGGGTGGAGAGTGTCTGAACTTCAACGTTTACCTTCGTTTGCAGTTGCCACAGTTGGATCAACTAGGCTTCAACATTTGGACTGGATTTGGAATACAACTGGATCTGAACGTTTGCACTCATTTGTATGAAACATGTCCGACACGTCGACGAACAGACTCGGCGCTATTGACCGACAACTAGCGTGTCGAGTAGACGCTCGTTTATGGACCATAAGCCCAGCGCGTCGACGATTCGCCACCCAGGCGCTATGATATTGCGTTGGACCCACAAGCCGCCATGTCTTCGACGATAAGCGCCCATGTTTCCACCGTTTACAAATCCCGCGTGATGTCCAAATGACCAGTTCCGTAGAGGTGAGTCACCCTTCTTCTGACCTTCCAGCGCGAAAATTTCAAGTTTCTATAGAAAGACGATCAGCGATAACAACAATTGACGCTGTGTTCACAGGTCCCCAGTTGTCTGAACTGGATACTAGATAGGCAACCTGCCATGCAGATCCATGTTCATCCTGAGTGCACATATGAATGTGAGTAATCATTTTAGTTTTGTCTGTTGCTCGTGGAGGATACATGCCTTTTTGGCTGCGATTGAGCGGTGGTGTATCTGGTATATTGTCCGGGTGACCTTTTGGCTAGCCCTTGAACTATTGTCGCTGATAAGGATGCCAGTAGAGGGGAGACATCACTTTTGAAGATGAAGATAGGGCGATGTCCTTTGGACAGGTTGCCAAAAGGTGGGTGAAGGCAGTCAACAAGAAGGGGTCATCCCACATGACTGTAGCAAAGCTGATAATAAAATTGATGAAGTGATTCTACTCATCCGTATCGCCCCGACATCACCCCGACATCTGGGCGTCTGATTCGGCCTGTCGAAATCGTCCACATGCCATGCATCGTGCATCAATTCGTCATCAGGTACACCACCCTTATCTGTTACACCATTGATACAAAGCTCGACAAAACAACTCTTTGAGTTTTGAAAGGACGTCTCAAGACGTCGACATCTCGTCGAACGGCAGATTTCTCAGGCCATGCAGCTGGATATACATATAACTATGGGTGACTACCATCAAACCAGAACCTGTATCTTGGGTGAGGGTATATGCATGAGCCCACCCAAATATCAGTAGGGGCACTGTAATAGCTGATTTGAATATCCTTGCCCATTGTATGGGTGGTATGCATATGTTGCATAGTGGTTACTGTGCCAATAGTAGCAGCAATCAGTCTGGGTGGTATATACAACACCATCCAACATTGATGGTATAGATATGTTCACCCAGGATATGATAGATTTCATGGGTTGTATATATATATACCCACCCAGACTTCCAGGTGATGGTTCAAATATCACCCAGAGGAAACTAGCTGGTGGAGCACATGCATGGCATCACCCAGGAACTATGGGTGAAATTCAAACTGCCTATCCAGGCTTGGATAGGTATGTGACAATACCCAACAGGAGGGGTAGTAAATTGGTTGATATGCATGGTGTCACCCAAACTCTTTGATAAAGGTTGGCATATCACCCAAAGAGTATCATATTCTATGGGGTATAATATATAACTATCCAGATTTTCTTGGTAGCCTTCAAAATTATCACCCAGAAGCTCTCAATTGGTGGATACTATACATACTTTCACCTGGACACAGTGGGTAAAATTTGCATCACTCATCCATAGTTGGGTGATGTATGTCAGGTTATCAAGGTAGATGATCCTTTTATTTGGAGGGGATGCATGGAGTTACCCAGAATCCATGGTAGAGATTGGTGAAACATCCAGCATCCTAGTTAGACATTTGCATATAATTTATGTTTACCCATCTCTTATGGGCAAATTTGCAAATTTGCATCCATTTCATGTCAACAAAAAGGGTAGATGTTTGTTAGCCACCCAACTATGCCTTTTTGGCTAATAAGTTGCATACTATTATCCAAGACATATTTGGTTTAGTGCTAGATCACCCATAGGCTGGTGATGCTGCAGATAACACACATACCATCACCCAAAGGTAGGGTGAGGTTTTGAACAATGACCCATAGTCTGTGACCATGCAGGATAAGTTTACAAAGTTACATCCATGTTATGGTTTTACTACCCTCATTGTACTCTTGGCCTTGGATTAGATAAAATTTATTATCCAAGTTTATGGATAGGTCAATGCTTTCTCATCCAAAACTAAAGAAATGCCACAGGTTGCAAATATGTATATTCACCCATACTCTGGGTGAGACTTCAAACAATGACCCAAAATCAGAGAATAGAATAGATGGATGATACACATATGTTGACCAGAGCTTGTGGTTGTGCTTGCATCTTATCACCCATTAAAGGGTAGCTATTCCTGTTCCCTGATTGTTATACTCTCAGGCTAGGATAGAGTGCAGGTTACCACCATGAAATGTAGTCCAGGTCAATAGCAGTGTGGGTAATTGAGAAACAGTGATCTGTACACATGGATAACTATGGATATCATTGCCTGTCTAATTGGGTGAAAGAATACCATGGTATCCAAACCCAAGGCTAGTGTGGGTGATACACAGATCATCAGCCAAGTAATTTGGACAGATTTGCAAACCTTCATCTGTAAATGCTAGCGATTGCCTGGTTATATATTCCAGAATGGGTAAGATGCAGGTTACCATCCAGCTCATAGGTGATTTTATACATCTCTATCCATAACTCTCTAGCCTCTCCAGGTCATATACTAACTCTTATCCAACCTGGTAGGTGAATTTAAAAAGAGCCATCCATGATTGGATCTACATCTGGGTGATGATAGGTACCATTGCCACTGAATTGGATGAAATTATACTACAGTATCCAAACCTAGTGCTGGTCTGGGTGATACACAGGACTTCAGCCAAGCAATTTGGACAGATTTGCAAATCCTCACCTGTCAATGCTAGCTATTGCCTGGTTATATATTCCAGAATGGATAATATGCAGGTTACCATCCAGCTCATAGGTGATTCTATACATCTCTATCCATAACCCTCTAGCCTCTCCAGGTCATATACTAACTCTTATCCAACCTGGTAGGTTAATTTAAAAAGAGCCATCCATGATTGGTTCTGCATCTGGGTGAATATAGGTACCATTGCCACTGGATTGGATGAAATTATACTACAGTATCCAAACCTAATGCTGGTCTGGGTGATACACAGATTTTCAACCCATTATTTTGGACAGAGTTGCAAGCCTTTATCTGTAAATGCTAGATATTTCCTGGTTATATATTCCAGAATGGATAATATGCAGGTTACCATCCAGCTCATAGGTGATTTTATACATCTCTATCCATAACCCTCTAGCCTCTCCAGGTCATATACTAACTCTTATCCAACCTGGTAGATTAACTTAAAAAGAGCCAGGCATTCAGGACAGGTTCGCAAACTGTTACCCTATATTAAATAATGCCACCCATTGGGTAGGTCCCTGCACATATTTTTGTCCATTATCAAACAGCCTCCTGGATCATATGCATCTTTACATTCAAACTGGCTGGTTATTTTTCAAAAGGCTATCCATCATCCAAATTTAATTGGGTAACTACAGTTGTTGTTGTTCATATTTCTGGGTCTGATTGATTAGTTTCAGGCTGATCAGTTCTATTGTGGTCTCATAGCATTTTCCACAGTCTGCTTCTGTACTACTGAGCTATGTACTCTATATTTCTTCATCTTCAACAATTGTTGGCAAAGGTAAAGCCAACTTTTTAACCATTCTACTAACACATCCTTTCAGTGCAACAAATTCATCCACTCCATTCCACATTTCTTGGAAGGCTTGGATCAATTCTTGACGTAATGTAGCTTGCTGGTATGCATAAGCTGAAACTCCTTCATCTGTTACTTTGTCAGATCCTTCTTTCTTGAAATTGACACGTGATTTCCATATTCTCTCATCTGTTTCAAAGAACATTAACACTCGCCTCATCTCCTCTTGAAGCAATAGCACTTCCTCTTGCCATCTCTTGGCTCGAGCATGTGATTTGCACCACTCCACACGAAGATCTGTTCATTCAGTAAGCATTAGCATTAACAAGTCCAAAGAAACCACATACCATCTAGCAGCTCTTTGTTATCCAACTTGGGGTCAGTGCTTCCCAATACACCCCAGATCCAAGAAACCTTTCTCTTGCCTTCAGACACACTTTTCTTCTTCCTCCCTTTTTTCATAACATCCTCTTCAGGCTGTAAAGCACGTACATCTCCCTCCTGTAGCTCTGGGAAATCTTTCTCCCAGGTGGAGCCTTCATAGAACTTGGACAGTGAAGCAATTGCAACTCGGGCTGAGCGGTATTTGGCAGCAGCAGCTTTAACCTTTGCTTCAGTCCGCTGGATTGTGCCACATGCACGGGTATTTTGGTTTTGGCCTCGAGCGAACCGGTCCTTGTCGATGTAAAGGTATGATCGAAGACACAATGCCCGTCTTAACTCGTCCAATGCAGTATAGGCTTGGGCAGATCGTAAGCGCCACTCGATATCTTGAAGTCGGAAGTCACATGGAAAAGGTGGAGGAATGGAAGATGGAAGGAAGAGAGGCATCTCCCAGGGTTCAGTGATGGTGTTTCCAGGATGAGTTTCATCTTGCCGAAGGTTGGTAACACTTGGGATATAGCGCTTCTGGGCCTCTGCCCATTCATTGATACGATCATATAAGTTTGTACCTTTTTTGAGGACCTTTCCTGTCTGATCATTAGTTGCATGTAGGCCAAGTGACTTTGTATCCAGGTGGAGACGGCGCCTATAAGCCAGTAAACCATCAACATGCACCAAATGAGAAAAAAAGACAACATACTGCTGTTCTTCTAGTTCAAGTCCAACTGCAACTAATTCACTTGCAGTAAATGAAGGGTGAAGGGAATATGCTTTTCCTTCTAATTGAGCCTTTCGATCTTCTTCAGCTAATTGACGTCGAACTGCATCTTGTGTAGGCTCTTGAGAAATAATAATGTCAACCTCAAACTAAATCAGAATCAAGCTGCTTACTTTTGACCCTAATTTCAAATGGATTTGGTTGGTTCCTATCCTGTTGCCAAGCCATAAGCTCCTTGCTCCACAAATCCACATGCTTCTCCATTTCCTTTTGCGCACGAAGTCCTAAGTCATACCGGTGAAAAAGTAGAGTATGCTCTGCACTCTCTACCACTGCTGTTCTGATTCTCTTCAACAGAGTGGCCCCTATTGCAGTTAGTTTATGATAGCTACATACTGAATTGATTGAAGACTGACCCATTGTATAGTTTTTCTTCCAGTTTGAATCACCAAAATGGTCATTCAGAGTGTTCCTCCTGGACCCAGGACCCATTTCACAAGTACTCAGTGCAATTGGATTAATCTGAGACCAACCACGCTCTGGAGACTCGCCATCAGTCCTTCCAACATGCTGATGAAAGTTGAAAGAATACTGAGTTTGGCACTTGCTGATATGTGCTGGAAGGTGGAATTTGGGCACTAAATAGATGAATGAGTTGATCTTGGCTTCATCCATCTGAATTGATTGGGAATAATTAAGCATTCTGGTGATAAGGTTGATCCACCATTGACAAGCAATGTCATAAGAGACAATGATATCAAGTAGCTCTTGGAGCTCTTCTTGGCTTAAGCTTAGAAGGAAAAGGTAGTCCATATTGGCATATCTATTATTCTTGTTAGATTAAAGAGCAATATAATATTAAAATACTTACCGTTCACCCTTCTGAAGGTCACCAATTGAACAAGGTCTCATACAGTCATGTCTAGCACAACCAACAGAGCCAACACCACTGGTGGCTAAACCATCAGTCAACCGACTGTTGTTGACAGCACTATGGCTAGAGCAGGTGCTTTTCTAGAGTACAATCAGTAGTCTGTGTAGTTTATCATAAATGAACTCACAGCTTGAACTTGATCACTGAATTGTTTAAGGTGTTCCATATATGGTTCATTCTCCACAAAATAGGACCATCCATCTCCAAGGCTGGGGTCTGCACTATCACTGATTTTATTATCCTGTCTTTTGAGCCGGAAGTTGGCATCTATTGCAAGGAACAACCGATAAAGCCACCTTGAAAAGTTAGTAATTAAGCATGAATAATACAGAGTACCTTACTGTTCTTTTGCTGGTCTAGTTTTCCAATCCACTGGCAAGTTTCGGCCTGGTTGAGGACAAGCAGGACACAGAACTGCACATTCACCAGGCCTTGTGCCCACAATTCCACGCTCATCATGTCCACGGCCAGCCCGCTTCAAGGATTTGATATGGCGATACTCTCGGATCATCACCAGAAAAGAACGATAACGATCCTACAGAGTAGTTAAGCTATCACTCCACAAAAAACTTTCAAAAAAAACCTACACGAACAGGCTGGATCCCTGTGTTATCACCCAAACGGACAAGTGCCTGATAAAACTCCAGTGCAGAGCACTTAGATTCAAAGGAATGAATCTGGAAGTGCTTGAGTACTGCTAATGATGCAGCTGTCCTCGGATGATGTGTTGTAGCAGGAAACCATCCATATCGCAAGACCTGGATATGCCGTTCCGGAGCATCATGGCACTTACAGAAGTTCACTGAAACTTCGTGGATTCCATTAATGTGGATGACAACAAAATCGTTGTCAGGAGATGGGATAGGTTTGGAACAGATTTCGCCTATGGGATGGCCTAACTGAAAGACTAATCCCAGTGACTTGAGGCTGGAGAATTCAAAACAAAAGCCATTCCAAAACTAAGAGAGGAAAATTATAATCAGAAAAGAATCAATAGACCTTGTACGTACTTCAATCCTATGGAGACCGTTCCGTTTGTGAGAGGAGACCATGCAACCCTTGCAAAAGAGTTCATTCCCTTCACATTCCTTACACCGGTAGAGTGCTGCTGGGTCTGTGCATAGCGAGCAACAACGGCCGTCGAAACCCATTCGGCCTTCACGTCGGAGATCCTCATCAAGAAACTCATCACGTACATCTAGCCAGGCCTTCAAAGGGTGGTTCTATTCCTGAATAGTTAGAAGGGATTCAAGGCGTAACGTGGGTTGAAAAACATACAGATGTATCCTTTTTCGATGGAACATCAGGCTCCTGCTCAACAGGACCAGGAAGTGCCAGTTCCCCATCAGCAGGAGTTGGTAGCACTGATAGTCCAGCACCAATCATAGATGTGGTTTCGCATCCCATCGTTTTGGTATCAGAACTCGTTGGAATAGGAATAAAACCTGTCCTGCGAACAAGTTCATGGTGTGGTTGGTCCATCTTGTATTGTGTATAAAGGGTAGCCGAACCCATTGAGCCTGAGGGGCCCTCAAGAGGTTGGATCTTGATCTTACGCGTGCGTCGTTGCATTGTCAGGGACTGGGGTCTAAAGAGGCGTTGTTGATGGGATAAGATACAGGCGGTATAGACGTTGAAGGGCAATTAAGTGGGGGGAGTAAAAGAGATGAAGATAGCTGGGGAGGGGAGGGAGGAAGGGGAGGGAGTAGAGGGAAGAAAAACGTGGCACGAGGGACAGAGGAACAACGCCAACAAAGAAAGCACGTGATAAAGGTTGTTGATAAGGAAAAAAACGGAATATCAAAAAAAATACTACCTACATCGGTCCATTCGAGCGGAGAAAGGAACCGTACCCTCGGAAAGTAGCCTCTCGATCAGCCTTCAACCCATCCGCCGTCGAAAAGAGACCCAACGCCGATTCCACGCGGTCCTCGTGCTTCCCCTTCAGCGCTGCTAAGGCCTCCTTCCCCTTCTCCTTTGATTTGTTCCCCTTCACTTCAACAGCTGTCTTGAAGTCGTAGTCCACCCATCGGAGAAGCCCACCTGCACAGTATTGTGCAATGGAGTAACGCTCCTCCCCTGGTTGGATGGCGGTGTTGCCGTGGCGGAGGATGCCGGAAGGGAGGAGGGCCACTGAGCCCGATGGGAACGGGACCATTAAACCCATGTCGAAAAGGATTAAGTGGCCGCCTTTCCGACTGTCGAAGGTGCCCAGCGAAGCCAGCGCACAGAGGCCGTAGCGTATGGTCGAGGGAAACGGTCTGGGGACCTAAGTTGAACGACGCAGCAGGGAAGATGCTGTTCTTGAAGTTGCTTTGGAGGGAGGCGTCGTGCTTGAAGAGTCGGAGGAGGCGATGGGAGAAGTGCCCATAAAGCTTGGGCGCATAGTACGAGAAAGCACCTGAAAACGTTTGAGTAAAAAAAAAGGACTGAGAACGAATGGGCGTACTGCTTTGAAAGCCAGCGATACGCTGTATAGACTTGTCGGAGAGGAGGCGTTGGACGAGCTTGAGACGCTCAGGCGGTTGAAAGAGATTCCCCGGCTGCTGTGCAGGCGTTAGCACCATTAACGAGAGAAAACCCACAGGAAGACGTACCAGCCGGCCATTTCCATGCGAAACCCCCACCGGTAGGGCCACAAAGTCACCCCGTCGGTGGCTTTGAACGTCGGGAGGAAGAGCACCGAGAGCGACTCCATCCCTTCGAACCGACTTCATCGTCTCCACAGCCCCCTTCACGACCTCGTCCCACCCACTCTCATTGTGGGGAACGCCGGCGAAAACGACGACCGCACGGCCGTCTTTATCTGTGATAGCCATGGGCGCACTTCGAAAAGGTTAGTTCAACCGACCAAAGGAAGAGAACCAACAACTTACCGCCCAAGCCACTCCACGCATTCAAAACCTTCTGCAATTAGCTCATCGTAAGTCCACGCAGTATCCTTGACAGGCACCACCCTCTTTCCGACCCAACAATGTTGAGCAACGGGAAGGGACTTGCAGTCGAGGCCAATTGCGACAACCTTCAGCGAAGGAATATGGTCGGCGGTTGAAAGCCGAGGAGTTCGATAAAAGTTGGTGACACCGCAGCTATCTCGGGCAGCTGCCTGTGCCTGGCGCTTCTTCTTGCTACAAATTTTCGATTGATTTTTTTGCCGCGTCTTCGCAGAGTCGGACTTGAGCGGTGGACGAGGACGTTTTCCGATCCTGCCAGCCTGGGGACCACGGGGAGAAGTTGCCGAACGAGGGAATGGAGGGAGAGAGGGGTTGTTGGGCGAAGATTTGTGGCGGCGTGCTAAAACGTGTTTAGCGGGGGAGGCGACGGCGCGTGAGCCCAAGGAAAAGGGGCCAGAGGGCGACGTATGACTTAGGGCGGAGAGGGTGGAAAAATCGCTTGAGGCGTTCAAGCTGGGAGTAGGACAGCCGGCTAAGGACGACGCCGTGGGCGTGGAAAGGGGAAACGTCCAGCTCTTGGGTAAGACGGGCGACGTTGGGGGTTGGATTGGGGTAAGGTCTGATAAATCAGCAGGAGAATTCGAAGCAGAGGGGGTGGGTGAAGTTGACGAGGGGGGTGCAGAGGTAGGGTAGCCATCGAGCCCCTCCTGCAGCGAGGACATGTTGAAGGTCAAGGGCTGACCCTCAGCGCCGTCTTGTTCCTCTTCATGCTCGAGCGCGTAGAACAGACGCCCACGCAGGTCCATATCTGTGGACACCGTCTTTAGAGATGCGGGAAACGTGTATTCTAGCTGAGAACAAAATGAAAAATGTTAAGAAAGCAAGCATAGAAATCAGAGAAACAACGCACCCCGTCCACCGAAGATAGGCAGCCCTCCATGAGCGCCTGAGTTAACGAAAGAGAACGGGCCTGCGGAGAGTTTGAATGACAGAAAAGGATTGAAAGGTGCGGAACGAGGCGTGAGGACGTGGGGTGAAGCTGGAAACCCGAGAAACGCGACCGTTGCTGCAGTTTCCGTCGGTGGGATATCTGCAACTGTGGTACGGAACTTCGGGTGGCTGAGTAGGGTGTTCGAGGGAGAGGCCTGACCGGTGCTGCAGTTTCCGTCGGTGGGATATCTGCAGGTGTGGTCGTGGTGGCAGGTGCTGTCGGATGAGAAAAAAAACCACAAGTTCAAAAGTTGACAACTCACGTGGCTTCGGCTATTTAGGCTTTAAGCGATTGATCGGCGGATCATAGCACGTTTGGCCTCCGAGGGGTGCAACGGAAACAACGAAAGAAACCCCTCGAGGACTGCAACGGGGGAACCATTCAAGTAACACCTCTTTCCTCGAGGACGTAAAAATAGGGAATTTGAGAAAAGGTGGCCACCAGATCTCCAGTTCTAGCGGTGAACCGTGTCGAGCTAACTCTCGCCTTAAACACAACCAGAATTAATCGGAGGAACCGAACGGGAGACGCACGAGAACGGGCAACACTACTATCACAGCAGGACATGATTCTGGCTTGAATCAGCATACGCAACTGGCTTCGATTTTGCCTTGAATCCTCACTTACATTCAAGGCGCATATCGACTCGAGAGGATCCAGCACTGAATTCAGTTACAACGGCTCAAAACCCTTGGTCTAAATGGTCGCGAACGTGTTCTTCAAACCGCCGATTCCTGTTGGATTTCCTTGCTCACTGGCCGCTCACGAGGTGCAAATGATCAAATGTATTGTAGACGTCAAAAATTATCGTCCACCCTCCGTCTCCCTCACTTTCCTGGCTGCAAAGCACGACGACCAGCGATACAGAACGTCGCGAACGAGGTCGTGAAACGTTCAAAGGCACCAGTTGTGTTTTCGAACGCCCTTTGCCCTCTCCCAAGGAACGGTAGCGGCTCGAACGACCTCCCTGAACAGACCACCCCCTTCCATTCCTCCCTCCACGATGACTCCTATTCTGAGTCGAATGAAACACTTACAGCGAAAAATTCACTACCTCCTTTCAGATTCATTACCTGCTGAATAGAACACCACATACCATAGGGTCTAGCGCCAGGTCGCCGTTGATTTGAAATAAACGCCTG
>ML208515.1:0-53445 GCA_004369065.1 Pluteus cervinus
GTCTAGATTCCCCCTGAATCCTCTCAACGCCGGTCTCCAAATCCACGGGCTTCAGAAATAAGCTCATAAAGAATTGCAACACCGCGATTCCCGCCAGCGACCAATAGCCAACTCTCCAGGCCCAAACGTATGCTTTGACGATGACCTCACGTGTCATCAGATCTGGGGCATCGTGAACCAATTTTACAACGTCGTTCAAATTGGCGTTGGTGAAAGATGGAAGGGTATGTAGAAGCTTCTTGCGGAAGGCATTGTTAACAACTGATCTTTCGATGTGAGTGGCAGCTGAGAAGCAACTAGCAAGCCGACTCACTCGAACCAATTATTCCAACGCCCAGCACGCCTCCTAGACTTGCAGACGTGTTGATAAGCGCTGTAACGGTGGGTAAGACGTCCTCAGGCAATCCAGCTTGAGGAATGACAGTAGATATCTGCGTTCCCTGTACCAGGGTTAGCAAAGTTGGAGGTCAAAACGAGATATCTCACTGGACCGAACCCAAGTCCGCAAATCAACGAGTAGCCAATAATGCGCCCTGGAGAACTCGTCTCATCGAGAGTGGTCATCAAACCCTACAATTCAACATCAATATACCCGCTGGTAGATCAGATTCCATGGCATCAACATACCAGTCCAACCGGAAGGATGACGAGGCCTGTAACGAATGCGTGATTTATGTAACCGTATTTTGAGGTTGCATGCGCTACTGCTGCACTTGAAAGGGCAGCCATGCTCAGGAATGGGATGACATGAGCGCCTGAGTTGATCTCGGATACACCGTTGACTTGCAAGAAAACTGAACGATTAATATCACTGGTCAGTGCATAAATGAAGCGAGTCTAGTTTGGACGTACGTGGGAGGTAGAAAGTCTGCATAGGAAAGTTCGTCAGTGTGTCTGCGAGGAATTTCTGCCACGAACCGTTGCGAAGAGATGAAAGAATAGCAAGCATCGCGTCACTGAAAGTATTGATGAGTTCACCGGGTTGTATCGCACTAATGAAACGCGCACCGAGCATTATAGGAACATTTCTCCATTTCCATTGCACAAACAGATTTAAGGGCGCGACCGGTAACTTTGCATACTTTTCCGCAAAAACAAATGCCACAAAAGCTACGACGGAGGCAGAGAACATCCCAATAATCATGGGCGAATTCCAGGGAACAACCTGTCCTCCGGAGTTCAAACCAATAATCAAAAAGGTGGTGGTGGCAACTAGCATAGTCATCCCGATGAGGTCCATTCTGGATAATGCTTCCTTTAGATTGGGAGTGTAGGTTGCCGATGGAGGAAGTCTGAGAACAAGTAAGAGGATGACCGTGACTGCCATCGTTCACATTGAGCTGAAATAATGGATATGTGAAGATTAAACCTACTTATGGGACCGAAGGGTGCGTTAATCAGGAATCTAAGTAAATATGTGGTGTTAGACACACGTCACACCTGGTTGAACATAGTGCGTACATCCACCGCCATTTACCGGACTGAGTAAGGGCACCGCCAACGATAGGGCCAGTCGCGTCCGCAATCATGAATACAAAGTTAACAAAGTTGAGGTAGGACCCCCGCTGACGTTCGTGTGTTAACTCTTGGAAATCGGATTAATCGTGCGTTCGTTCATAGGCATAAGATCTTACGGGAGATGAGGATGATAGAGACGGACAGCAGCCCAGCACCACCAACCCCGCTAACCAAACGACCAGCAACAAGTTGAGTAAAGTTGCGTGCGACTCCAGCGATAATGTTTCCGACAATAAAAATCCAGACAAGGATTATCAAGAAACGCCTGGTCCCAATCGCGTCCTGAAACCAAAGTCATGAGATATGCCCCGAGTTGGAACCGAAGTCGAGGTTACTCACCGCAAGTCGACCGGTGATGGGCTGAAAGGCGGTCGAAGTGAGGAGATAGGAAGTTGATATCCACGTTAGTGAACTTTTTGCATCGAGTGCGGCACCGATCCCAGCGATTGACGTGGAAACAATGGTCTCCTCTATGAAGAGTTCGTGAAGCTCCGTAATACTAGCAGCGGACCTGATAGCACGACGTATGCGTACCGATAGCAAAGAGGAAGGACGCAAGTGCTAGACTATTATCGATCCGCTCAATTGTCAATGTGCCAATGTACAAAGCCAACCGAAGGCTCACCTTAAAAGGATCAATGCAACTCGAACTCTGCTCATATCATCGAATTTTGGGAACCCATCGACGACTTCATCTCCCCCAACATTTTTTTCGTCAAGAGCTCGGACCTTTAGTATCTGAGGAACACCCTTTTGTTTTTCTGTTGTCCGGTTCTCTTGAGAAGTCGAATTTTGATTTGGATCGCCGGCCTGGTTTCGAACAGGCGCGGGGGGGAGACTCAAGGTCATGGAGGGTAATCATCTCTGCAAGAGGGTCGTGCTATATATGCATGGGCATGTTCCCCATGAGTCAAGAGGCTGACCGGATCAATGACATAAAAAAAGCGCAGAAGACGACATGTGAACATCGAGTCAAGAACCTTGGCAAACGCTGCCAGCTGATGGAAGTACAACCTGTTAGTGCAGCGTAAGTATCTGGACACATTCAGTGGGTACATAATAAACAAAAGTAAGTATCACAAGATCTGTTCGGTGTCGCTCATCAAGAAGTAAAAAGAAAAACCGGAATCTAGGAAGGTATGGAAAAAATGCGAACGAACAAAAGGGACAAGATGCTGGTTGTGGATATACAGTAAGTGGATATAAATGTGTAACAGATCGGTTCTAATCAAGTCGAGATGCAAGGAGGTGGGTGAACGTGGGCAAGGGATAACAAAACTGGTACGATATGACAATCAACGAAGTTGAGAATGGGATGGAACTGGTGAACAAGGTTTCGCATTAGACGGTGCTGCTAAGTGTGGGGCTGTGATAAAGGTGTGTGAGTTCGTTGTGGAGTATTCATGGACTAAAAAAGTGACCTGGTGGCTCATTCTTTGTCGAAAGAGATATCCAACACAGATCCATCGACCTTCCCCCCGACCTTCAGGACCGATGTTGACAAACTCCTGCCAAGCTTCTTCTGTTGCTTCATCTCCTCCTTCTCTCGCTCTCGCCGCTGCTTTTCCCTCTCCTTTTCCCTCTGTTTCTCCCTCTGCCTCTGTTTCTCTCGTTCTTTTGCAAGCGCCTTCTCTCTCTCCCTCTCGCGCTGCAGCTCTCTTTCACGCTCCTTCTCCTCCTCTCTTCTATTCCCCTTACCAAGACCCATGGCAAGAGTCAACGGCCCTTCTACGCTCCCGAATGCGCTGCTACTCCCGTTGACGCTAGACATATCAACGACATCTGACGAGGAAGGACCGCCGTCGCGTTGCTCTGGATTTTTCTTCTGCTTCTTCTTTACGCCCAACCCCATCCCAAGTGAAAGCCGTTCAAGCGTCCTTCCCCGTTGATCTGGTTCAGATTCGTCAAACCCACGTGCTATCGCTGCTGGGCTGGGTGTAGTAAACGCACTTCCAGGCCCACCCCTCCGTCGCTTATTTCGCTGCATTGCTATTGGGTCGAGGTCGTCAAGGTCGTCATCGTCTTCGAACTCGTCGAGGTCGCTAGGGTCGCCCCCATCCAATACACTGCGTTTGGCATAACGAATAGGCGAGGGACTATGCGCGCCGGTAATTACACTGTGTCCAGCATCCGTACCAGGTCTATTGGTACCCTTTCTCCTTCGACTTGACGCAGGAAAAGGCGAACGTGGCTTTTCCGTCTCCGTTGGTGAAACCGTTTGCATTGGGGTCCTCGAAGTCTCGTCTTGAGATAACCAGCCCGCACTCGTCCGGGAAGGCGATCGAAGGACATCCCGACCAGAGCCGGCTGGCTTCTCGCCAGTACTTGTCTTCGGTTTCTTCATCCCAAAGGTCATGAACGCATTGAAAGAGTTACCCCTGCTCAGATTTGGGACACCAGAGCCACCCGTCGATAATCTCTTCGCCTTCTGCTTTCCCGCGGATTTTGTTTCTCTCTCGTCTTGAGACAATCCACCGCTACCTTCCCTCTTCGAAGAATAAAGGTGAGCATGTAGATGCGGATAGGGACCGTCAGTTTCCCATCCCCATGCGTCTCTCCCATCCTTCCCGTCTAGACTCTTCCTCTGCATGAAGGCGGTTGGAAAGGATGGCGATGACGGTGACCGATGTTGATTCGAAAGTGGAGCCGAGGGAAGGGCCGTGCTGATCACATCCACAGATTTCTGAGTTGAGTGGCGATGACCTTCAGACTGTCGAGCGCTGGGAGGGACTATCCCCTTGAGGTCCAGATTCAGGTGCAGTAAATCCCGCCCTTGTGGATATGACTTGACATCCGTGAAGGCTCGAGCGGAAGCTGGTGGTGGTGGTTTCCCTATAAGATAAGCCAGCCCATCCTCCTTCTCCCTCGCCTTGCCTGAACTCTTCCTTGGCAAGAACCGGGTTTTCAACGAAGCGCTACTGGGATTTTGGGGCGACGATTGTCCAGTTCCCGTACTCGACACGCTGGCATTGACGTTCACTAACGTCCCAGGAACGTTCTTCTTCAGTCTCAACAAATTCCCGACACCAGCTGTCAAACTCAGCGACGACTCCTCCGAAGCCGTATCAGGCTGTTGCGGGGCCTTCCCTTTCTCTCTCTCCTTCCCTTTCCCAAGCCCAAACGTCAAGCCGCTCATCTTCGATGATATAGACTTCCTGGACTTGAGTGACTCTTTCTCATTCTGCAGCGAGAAGGACCTTGAGACGGATGGGTTACCCTTCCTCCCCCTCGGCTCGTCATCCCCGTCGTCCCGCTCTCGCCCACGAACCCTATGCCCTCCCCTCTTGCGTCTCTGACCACTTGCATAGACTTCTTCGTCATCTCCAAGCTCTTCCTCCCCCTCCAGAACTTCATCATCACCATCACTCCCACTTCGCCTTCGAGCGTACTTGATGGGCGACGGACTTCGGGACAAAGCAGACGCGTTCTGGTTGTCGACGTAAACCTCGATATAATTCACCCCTCCTGGGCCCCTTTGAGGTCGGTTCTTCTTCGACAATCGAATAGAATGACCCTCTGCATCCTTAGGTGAAGAAGGACCATCATCTACACGATGGGACCGACTTGAACTGGGTAGATCACTGGTAGCAGTAATCCTAACGGTCGGCGCGATCGGCTCGTCAACGTAACCGTGCGCCAAGGATACAGACGACTCGAAAGTCGAGCTTGGGAAGGGTACATTTCCGGGTGCACGAGGAGAATGCCGTCCATAAGCCCTCCCTTTCTCCAACTTCATATCACCTTCATACGACTCCATTTCAGATGAATACCCCACTGGATCAACGTCGTGGTCAGGTTGATGATGCTCGTATGGCGATCGACCACCAAGATTGGTAGTCGGGTCGCTATACTCCCGTCGACTCTGCCTCCTAGACTTCAACACCGAGCCCTCTGCACCCGCAGCCAGCACCTCCCCATACTCCGACCCAGAAGCACCACTTCCGGTACTATGTGACCCATCTGAATCCACCTGTAACGCCACCAGCGAACTTCTCTTTCGGCGTCTAAACTTGATCGGGGGTAGTACAGTCCCTGTCGACGCTCTCTGTTGTGATTTTGCTTTTGCGGGAGCATGCACCGAAGCATAGGGATGTGAAGAAGGACCAGCACCGGCAGGACCTCGTCGATTAACCTCGTCCAACAGATCGTTCTCTCTCGTCAAGAATTCTGCGAGACCTAGCATCCCGCCTTTCGACCACTTCCGTTTCTGAGAAACGTCTCCGAATCCACCTCCATGCGGTGTCCCAGGTGCACTGATATCAAACTCAGTCGAATCGCCATCGTCTTCCTCCGAGTCAACCTCAGTCGTCGCCGGTCTCGCAAAAACCAAAGGCAGATCATCACCACCCTTTTTTCTTTTCTTCTTCCTCCTCCTCCTCATGTCAGGTTGGAAGTGCCCAGTTGAACTAAGGTCCGGCCCATTGTGTGTCGAAGACGACGGTGCTCTGAAACCTCCACCCCCAAATCCCATGTCCCCACCCAACTCAAGGCTCGCGCCCAAGTTGGGTATGTCATACGGCGACCCACGTTCACTCTTCTCATCATGTGATTCCACAGAATAGTGACTACTCTCCGTATCGAGGAGTACTGGGTGCGAATGCAACTCTCCATCCGAGTCGTCATACTCGTAATCAACCGATTCCGCGGAAAGCGCATTTGGGGAAAGGGCATCCAATTCTCGAGGGTGATGATCTGACTGTGGCGTCTTAGGTCGCATAACAGGCGGAGGAGGAAGGTCATCGTTCGGAAGGGGAGTCAATCCTCGAGCTCCAGCAGCCGAGATATCCAAAACTATATCCAAAACTTCAACCTCCTTCTCCTTGCCCTTGGATTTCGAACTCGAAGCACTCAAGCTGGGCCTCGACTTCGGGAGGGATAAATGGTGCTGATGGTGCGAAGGGGATGGTTGATGTTGCTGCGAGGGGGGTGGTGTCGTTCCAGATGTAGATGGTCCGAGGATATTCTGCAATGAACCCTTCCTTGGTATGGTGCGGGTCGTGGGGCCCATTGAAGGACCCGTTGAGATTCCTATCAAGAGTCCCGCTGGTAATGGCGATGACAACTTCCTGTTCAGGGCAGGTGTCTGGGTATTTGACGATCCAGAAGGAAGGTTCAGCACGGGTGCGAAACTAGTGACTTGTGTCAGTGACGACTTTCGTGATATCGTGGGCGGGGTGCGCGTTCCTGATACGTGTGCTAGAGCTTGGGAGCGTAGAGATTGCATGGAACCTCTATGGAGCTAAAGAAAAGCTTCGTCAGTATACGATTGCGCCAAATATAGCAGGAAAACCATAAAATAACGCGCATATGGAATGACACTCACCAAGGCTGGATTAGATTTATCCAAAGGTCCAACCTCACCTCCGAACATATACGCTGGCCCTGGTCTAGGTGCCGCCCCAAAAGCCAACCCTCTCGAACCCATCGTCGATGTTGACGAGGACCCATACCCCCTTGACCCAGCACCCGAACCGCTAGCGATACCAATGCTCAACCCATGCGACCTCAAGGTCGGTAACGAGGGCTGTTTCCGCATCAGACCTCCTGGCCTTCCTGCTGAACCTGACGCTGACATAGCCCCCGTACTTGTTCCAGGCCGTGGGCCAATCGCCAACGAACCCCCAGGATGTAAGCCCATAACTGAACTTGCGGTGGACGGTCTCTTCATCGAAACACTCTGTGATTTTGAGACAGAGGAAATGGGGGTCGAAGTGGGGGACCTATTGGGTGGCGTAACCGTACCCGAAGCCACACCCCTCGATGGATGATATCCAGATGTCAGAGGGACTGGTGCAGATGCGGGCGGGTTAGGAACGGCAGACGGTGGTGATGGTGAAGTCGAAGGTGAAGCCCCAGCCGATGCGCCAACACCCAACCTCCCCATCATCGACATCATCGAACTTTCCTCCTTTGCCCCTGTCCAATCAAAGCCCGGAACGTACCCCCTCTGCGCCCGACTAGTCGACGTTGACCTTGCGCGTGTCCTAGGTTGCGGTTGGGCCTGAACTTGGCCTGGAGGAGTTGTGCCATCCCTCGATGCTAAAATCCGCTCTTGAGCAGCTTGAGCTTGTCTCCGCACCACTGAGTTCTCTCCCGCACGAGAGTTAGATCTGGATCTGGGCGGACTTCGACTTATAGCTGGCTGTCCATATGAAGGGGACCTAGAATGCGATTGGGATTGGGAATGGGATCGAGAATGTGACGGAAACATATGGACATGAGGTTGTGTAGGAGGACCTGGATGAGCGGGCCGTGCTGCTACGATTGCACGAGCTCCGTTAGCAGTAAATGTTGTTGTCAAGCTCGTTGACGCGGAATAGGCGTGAACTGGATGAGGACGTTGATAAACTCGAGATGGAGGTGGAGAGCTGAAAGATTCGCCGTTCACAGAAGAAATAATACGCATATATGCGGTAAAATTGAGCAAAAAATAGATGGGAAAATGTGGGAGACGGGAGGCTGTCAGAATTCGTTCACCCATCAACCATAAGACATTCTACTCACCGAGTGGGGGAACGAGTGGTAGGATGAGTGTTGAAAACGACGCGAGAGCTAGATGATCCTGATACCTTCCCCGGGGATGAATTTGGCGAATTCTGCATTAACGAAGTTTGATGTGCGGAAGCAGGAGGCGAAGAAGAGGTTGAAGTTGAAGGAGCCAAATTTGATGGAACATTTGCAGAACGAGGCACAGGCGACACGAGCATGGGTGGTATGACCAAGGGTGAGACGGGTGAGCCAGCAGAAGATGACGAAGAAGGGGGAGTTGAATACCACCCAGATGAGGGCGACGATATTGATATGACATGAGGCAGCAGCGTTTGCTGTTCAGAATTGCGATCCATCACCCCTCCCGCACCCGACTGCTCCACGTTTTGGTTTTGAGCTCCCTGATTCGACCATTCCTGCACAACTACGGTCGGTGGTTTTGGAGGCGTATGCAATGGCGTCGTCGTCAATCTCGTCTTCGATGCCCCAATCTCCAATCGCGTGATACCTGGTTGGACGACGTGACCATGACCTTGGCTATTGTTTGGTGAAAAAGATGTCGAAGAGGAACCCGGAGTAGAACTTGAGCTGGAGAGATGATGTTGATTCGGAAGAGGATTGGGGTAAGATGGTGTAAGTGGTGGGGTTTTTCGGACAGGAGACAAAGTCCTCTCTGTCTGCGATTGCATTGTCATGCTCGGTAATCCCAACGTCCGGGCTGAAGAGAGCACAGTGGTCGTTGAAAATCCCTTCCCGGCACTTGCGGTAGCTGCGGGGTGGGGTGCAAGGTATTGAGTCCCTGATAAACGACAAGTTAGGGTATAAGCCCTCTGATGGTGGACGGTCAGAACAAGGGGGACATACTCGTGTAAGGTAATGTCGAGCCTGCTGGTGGAACAGGTGGCGTTAGTGTTGGTGCTGATGGCAGGGACACTGAGAGATTTGGGAGTGTACTGATGTCTGGACTAAAATATTGGTTACAATCTCCCCGCAAATGAGATGATTTGGCTGCTAATGTCGCTTCTGGTCTCTTTCCGGATCGAGTTTTAAGCCTTGGAATGGCGTTTCTGGCATTAGCCCCATCGTAATAAAGCTGCGTGCCTGTTGATGGGTCGTCTATCGCGGTACTGTTGCTGGTTTCTATTGCAGACGTGGAGCCGAGAGGTGAGCCTGAGCGCACCATTGGTCTCGAGGAGGACGCTGCCGACGTCAATGGGCCTCGAGATATCCCAGAGACAGACACGGGCATTCGACGATGGAGGAGGACAAGTTAGCGCGAACACATAAAGGCGCCAGACAACGACGCCGAGCGGGCCAATTTCCCAAAATAAAATAAACATTTTCCCGTGAGATCAATATTATTTTTATTCCCATCTGCCATCCTGAAACGCGTCTCAAAAAGGCAATTTTCACACAAGATCGGCACCGGCTTGGCTCTTGGCCATCCGCTCCCCGGGTCCCGTGTGTGCTTGGTAACACTCAGCATGGCTGGCCACACGGAAGAGCTTTCGATGAATGCACCCGACCGGTATCGTTACGACGGTCTGACCCGTCGAGTCCGTGAACACTCCACTCGATATGACATCGGCCGCCACGTCAACTCTGGATTTCGACACATCACAGTAATCAAGGCAGCCCTACAGCCCCTACAGCAATAGTACAACAATGCGGACGGACATAGGCCCCTCGGACGGACAAATCCTTCCAAGCCAAGCTTTCTATGCCACGTGAAGGCTGCCGCAAACCTAACCTTAATTCAGGTCTGGAGGACGGCATCGTTGCTGCGATCCATCAAACAGCTCATTTGATGTCCTCGTGCGTCAATTCAAATAGCTTGGAGGAATCGTCAAATACGTCAGAGGAAATCAGAGTGTAACATGAAGAACGATACCAAGATTCCAGCTCGAACTCATGGAATTGATCATTCATCTTCATTAAAGCCCGATTTTCGTACTCCTTGTTCAAATTCCATCACGTCCTCGTCCGACAGTCGGGAGGTTAGGAAAGTGACTTTCCTCGTGTTTGTGGCTCATCAAAGAAAAGTCAAGGTCGAGTAATTGCACATTGATCTTAATCTCTCATAATTTCTCTTCGATCCGATGCGAGATGTATCATGAACTAGCTGGTTAGTTGTTTCAGTATCTTCCTCGCAAGTGTTATGAAGACTCATGCTCATAAAGAACGTTTCAGTACATACTCGGCTTTCGAGGAAATTTCATCAATCAATATCCAACGCACAGAAAGCTATTTAGCCTTTTTATCAACCAGGTTCGAGATCTATACCTTGATGGCTTGATCCCCACTGACACGAGTTACCGTAGGTCCATTGGGCGCTTATCAGCAGGATCCTAGAAACGATACCAGATGTGCTTCACCTTGGGGCACTACTCCGGTCAATCGACAAAGTTTCTTCGTGCAGTATCAAGCAGACGAACAGGACAGTAACATCTCACCGCCAATTCAATGTCCTCCTTCAACAAAACGTCCTGGAAGTTATCAAATTCCTCCTTCGGCATGCTCATCAGGCAGCGACGACGCGCGTACGGAACGCTGAAACGGCTAGGCGGTTATGCATTATCCTGTATGTCATCAAATCCTCGTCATCCTCTACTCCGACATGTTCGTAGACCCGCTAAAAGAAGCTTAGCGTCTCCAGTAAAACATTTTTGCCATCACCGTCGATTTTGTCCATCTATCATCAATTGTATCAGCAATTCCAATACAGTAAACCCGACCCGTATCCGATGATTAACAACTTAAGATCAAGCTTCAAGTCAAGGGTTAAAGGATTCAAACTTGCGATTGGACTGTGTTTAGTCTTGCCAAGTTTAAACTTGGGCGCCCGAGGTGAAACTCTTCGCGATCGCCGAGACGCACTTTGAAACGAAGGCTGTTGAGCAGGAAGCGGGGATCCGGTAAGGTGTTGTCGGTTGGGTTGTAAGCGAACATGATAGACACTCGAGCATGACGTGCCTGACTGATATTATATTGGAGCAGTATTTGGAGCCCAGAGCTTATCGACATGATCGCGTCGAAGATATCGAAGGATATCGACCCGATCATTCAGCAGGGCTCAACGTATGCTAGCCTGGCATGCGCGGGCAAGATCTTTTTGTTGAGAATATGGGGGAAAATAATAAATTATGTGTTGACCTCTAGAGTGGGCTACGAAGGGTGAATGAACCCTTCGGGTTCTACGTCGGGACTTCTGCGTCTACTTGCGGCCAAGCCGTCTCGGTGTCGTGTAACTTGTGAGCGCTCTTCTTTTTTATCGTAGATCCTGATTCCTTTTGTTGATGTCTTGTGTCCACTAGATCCCAGCGCCTGATTTCATGTGGTGCCGATATTATATTCTCGTGAGTGAGTATACACCTTCTGCAATCCCACCTCTCACCACCGGATTCCTTAGTGAAGTTAGTGTTAGGTGATCTATGTAGAAGCTTGAACCACGCGATGGCAAACTCGAGCTATACGTACGGTACATCAGCGTCTGATCCTTGACCAGACCCTGGACGTCGACGTCGCCCCGACTGCGAAGGTACAGTATCCTAGATTGAGGAAGTGGGCATAGACGAACTGACGGACTTGCCTATAGCTACATAGGTCCAGGTCATATCCGTCGCCGGTACTGGTCTCATTGATAATCTCCACCTGGAGAACTCCTCCAAGGACTGGACCTCTTCCCCAGCCTTACGTGTAAATTTAAGCAACGCCGTCAGCGCGGTGAACCTCTGACGAAGACCTTTGATACCTATCTTGCACCCTGCGATAACTTGGGAAGGCCAGCAAACAATTCAGTACACCTCAGGCTGCCGTTTCTGTTTCCGTGATTTCACCCCGTGCTGAACCGAGGGGAAATCAAGGAACAGGTTGAATTGGAAACAAAGACTGCAGATCTTGCAACATATATACCGGTATGATGCATATGGTAGGCTAGCATCGGTCCTAGGGTGGAACTACCTACCCTGATCAGTGACAAGCTCTTGGGATTTCTGGCCCATACAATTGGGTACCTATGCAGGTCTGCATCTGATGATATTACAAGATCTAAAAGCTGGAAAACGCAGAAAGGTAAATGTCGAAATACGACAGATATAAGGAAACCACGAGGACAGGGCCCAAAAGTAGAATCGGTGCGTGCTGGTATCAGTGCACCTCCCCAGGCGACTGTGAGCGGATCGACCGGACCGCGGAATCCCATCAGCTTAGTCACCCTCCAGAACACGCTGCCTGCCGTTGGCCGTCGTCTTGCCGTCGTCCACGGTCCCCTTCTCTCGTTTTCCCAGCGTCGTCCTCACCGCCCTACCCACACCCACACCCCCTTTCCCTCCGTCCCTCACATTTTTTTCACCCTTTCCGTTTCTTCTTCATATCCACAACGACTTTTGACCTAATAATCCTTTCCTTTACGACTCCTCCGCCATATCCAAGCCAGCCAGCTAGCAAGGACAGAACGTATTAAAGACCACCCGTTCAAGTTCCGCTTCCTACCGACTGACAGCAAAGCACCAAGCTCGTTTTTTGATACCTTGATTTTGGAGGATTTGGGACTTTGGTGAGTCGGCTATTGTGGCCTCGAGGCTTTCGCTATCGGCTTGACTAACGTCTCTGCTTTGGTGGCGTTTTTAGCGCTCAGACTCACTAGCGTCTAATCGTTTGATCACCTCGATCATCACCGCACACTACTATGGCTGATAACGGCGGCAACGCTAACCCCAACGGAGGCAACAACAACAATCCTCAGCAAGGTGGTGGGAATACTGGAAACGCAGGAAACGCAGGCAATGGTAATGCAGGAAATGCCGGGAACGCGGGCAACGGTAATGGCAATACTGGAAATAACGGCAACACCAATAACGGTAATGGTAATACTGGAAACAACGGCAATAATGCCAATGGGAACGGCAACGCTAGCAGCCAGGCCTCGTCCTCATCATCGGGGCTTTTCATTCCCGCCACCGCTGCAGCAGGTGGTTTAACCATCACCCAACCTCCCCAAACCGCCACCTCCTTCTACAAAATTGCGCCCTCACAAGTCATCACATTTGGATGGAACATGACCTCCGTCATCGCTACCCCAACACATCTGACCGTTTCGGCGGTATGTGACAACGGGAATACATACCCTGTTGGACCTACAGATGGTGTTATTGCTGGTACAGCTACCGGTGTGACGTGGAATCCGTTCGAGTGGAATCAAGCTCATCCAGAGTTACCGCTGGTTCAAGGCAATTATCAGTTGACGATCTGGGATGATCGAGGTCCGAATGCGGCGAGGAAAGGAGGGTTTTTGGTTCCGAATAGTGCGTTGAAGTTTGCCCTTTATACGACTCAGCCGTATACGGGGTTGTCAGATGGTGAGTATATGCGTCTTTTTCTTTTGTATTCCGAGCATTTTGGGCGCTGTGCTGATGGTTGATGATAGGTTGGTCATGTACGACGTGTAGTGGGGCTTTGGGTTCTGCGGCTACGCATCCTGTTGTCGTTGGGAGTGTTGTGATGATGATGGTGATGTTCCTGTCGGGATGGAGTGTCATTCGAAGTGCGTTGAGGGTGCATTAATCGGGCGATCTTGGTGATCTTGTTGATATATGCGTTCGTCCCCCTCACCTCACTTTAACTCTTATACTCGTTGTCTTGGGATTGGTATTGGGATATCGATACCCAGATACCACTATGGACTTTCTTCACGACACATCTCCACAGACCCTTTCTTTCATTGCATTTGACCTCACTTACGATTAGACTTTTAAACTTTTGGTAGCCGTATATGCGTTGGTGGTTGTGCCTCCCCTCGTTTCTTCTGTTTTTGTCAGTATATTTGGACTTTTGTTTCTTTTTTACACATCCACTCGACGTTTATATGCATGCACATTCTACGGAACCCTTTACCCGTCATGTTGATACATGTGCGTGTGCTGTCTTTCTCACTGCTCTTGCAATATTTGCCGCATCGTCCTTTTGTCGTCGTCATCGAAGTTATCGTATATCGTATAGTTTATCACTATCACAGACAATTGCATTTTCTTCCTCAGCACATCGTACTAAATGGACTAGCGGTGTAGCTAGATATTCCTGTCAGTAGCTATAGCCAATTTCGCTCATGTGTCTTTTGTCGGTGGGCGCGGGCACAGTTAGCCCGCGTCATGGTGAACACTCCGCAATGCCCGCAGTCGATGATCGTGCTTTCTTGGCAGCTCTTTCTTTGAAAAAAAGTGGGCCGATCTAGGAGGAGACTGCGCAGTCGCAATAACGGGCGCATCGCCATAGGACTTGAGGCCGATGAGGGGTTATAAAACCCGGACTTGGCTGCAGCGCTGGATATCCCCCTTTCTGATCTCATTACTGCCACTATCTCAACCTCTGCCTCCGACTCGAAACCGCATCTCGAATTCTAAGTGACATCACCTCCCACATCTATTTGTGAGTACAGCACTTTCACTGAGCGGGCTAATTCGGACGTTGGAGACGACGGTCTCGTCTGTACATTTTTGGTGCTGACTTGTCACTTCTCCAAAATAGATCAAACAAACGCGTTCGGCGAAGTTCCTTCTTTGGTCGTTTACTCCGCACCTTACCTTCGACTTTTGTCCGACATCTACCACCTAACCAACATCTAGTTGGAACACACGAACAAGGCACAGGAAGATAATCGGAAACCAAGATGGAGGCACTGAAATTGCAGAGAAAGTACCCTGAAGTGACGAGAGATGAGATGTTTGATCTTATCAACAAGTTCAAGTGAGTCGCTTTTGCCGCCTCTCTTCTCCTTGGATTTGCTTGCTCATTGAGCCTTTCTTTACCTTTTCCTTCCACTTTGAATCTCTTTGAACGAATTACCCTTGGAATTGCTGTCATCTAACGAATGCTGCGACGGCTGTGGTGTTGGATTGCGCTCTGCGAACACGCGCCCGATGACCGATGCTGCTATCTCTTCATCTTATCTCTTTGACCAACGCTTCCGACCCTCCCGATCCTTCACGACATCACAACCGCCCTGTCCTGCTTCGATTCGACCCAATCCAAATCATCTCCTTGATTGAACACCTCATTGCTGCTGCACCTTTCTTTCCTCTCACTCCCATGTTCTGCGTTCCCATTCCATCGAACTTGGATTTTATAGCTCCATAAGCACCGATACGCCAGGTCGAGTCGACAAGGCATCTGTTTTGCAGGCAATTCAATCGGGTGGACAGTCTTATGATGTTGCCAGAGAAACGTTGAAGCATGTTAGTGTGGATGCCAGCGGGAAGGTCGAGTTGGAGGATTGGGTCGAGGTGAGCATTTTCCCCCCCGTTTCCTTGGCTGTTAAAACTAATTTGTGGGTTCTTTAGCTCAATGTTAAGCTCAAGACCCAAACCAAACCCTCGTTGGCTACCAAGGCGGGCAAAGTTACTGTCCAGGGCTCCAATGCGAACGTGAGCCATACGCTCAACGAGGACGAGCGTGCTGAGTTCACGAATCATATCAACTTGGTACGTTTCTTATTTATCCTATCCATTACGATTCAGACCTCATTTCGAGTGCGATAGGTTATCGAGAACGATCCAGACGTGAAACACCGTCACCCGATCCCCACAGCCACGATGCAAATCTTTGAGGAATGTAAAGACGGCCTCATCCTCTGTAAACTCATCAACGACTCCGTTCCCGATACCATCGATACACGTGTCCTAAACAAACCCTCCGGAAAGAAAGCTTTAAACGCCTTCCAAATTACGGAAAACAACAACATCGTTATATCCTCTGCTAAAGCTATTGGATGTTCGGTGGTGAACATTGGGTCGACGGACCTTGCGGAAGGAAGGGAGCATTTGATTTTGGGATTGATTTGGCAGATTATTAGGAGAGGTTTGTTGGCGCAGGTTGATATCAAGTTGCATCCCGAGCTGTTTAGGCTTTGTGAAGAGGGAGAGACGGTCGAGGATTTGTTGAGGTTGACGCCGGATCAGATTTTGTTGAGATGGTTTAATTATCATCTCAAGGCGGCAGGTTGGCATCGTAGGTGAGTATAGGCGCGTTGTAGACATTTCGTTCCATCTCTTGGGCCGCTTGCCGTCAGTTTTTACGAGTATATGCTGATGCTCGTGCCATTTAGGGTCAATAACTTCAGTCGGGACGTCTCGGACGGCGAGAATTATACCATTCTCTTGAATCAACTCAAGCCGGATCAATGTTCTCGTGCACCTTTGCAGACAAAGGATATTCGAACTCGGGCCGAACAGGTCCGCCCACTTCTTCCTATCCATCCCTGATAATCTAAACACCTTTTCAGGTCCTCCAAAATGCCGCCGCTATCGGCTGTCGCAAATATCTTACTCCCTCCTCTCTCGTCTCCGGCAACCCCCGTCTCAATCTCGCCTTCGTCGCCAACCTCTTCAACACCTGGCCAGGTCTCGCACCTCTCGATGAACAAGAAGCCAAAGATTATGGCGTTATAGAGGACTTTGACGCGGAGGGTGAGAGGGAGGCTCGAGTGTTTACACTTTGGTTGAACTCGTTGGGCGTCGACCCAAGCGTGTTCAATCTGTTCGAACAACTTAGGGATGGGTTGGTCCTCCTTCAAGCCTTCGACAAGGTTTTACCCGGGAGTGTTATCTGGAGACGCGTCTCGAAGCCGAAAGGTGGAGGCGGACCAACCAGTCCTATTCGGGCTTCGTTTGAAGAAAACCCTGACGGTGAAGAGGGAGATTTGGGTGTTACCCCGAATATGAGCAAACTTTCGAGGTTTAAGCAGGTGGAGAATACGAATTATGTGGTGGATTTGGCGAAGCAGAATGGAATGCATATGGTTGGGATTCAGGGAGCGGATATCGTGGATAGTAAGAAGACCTTGGTGTTGGGATTGGTTTGGCAGTTGATGAGGTACGTTTTTTTCTTTACGATCTTTGTTGGATCTATCTCGACGTCATCATCATCTCGCCTAACTTTGCCGTTTTGCTTCCTCATATAGGATGAACATCACCAAAACCCTAGCCTCGCTATCTAAGGGGGCCGGAACCGGCCGTCCGATTAGTGACACCGAGATGTTAAAATGGGCAAATCAGACGGCTCAAAAGGCTAAACCCTCTGTACGACCTATAAGATCTTTCAAAGATCCTTCGATCACGACTGGTTTATTCTTTTTGGACTTGTTGGATGCGATTAGACCAGGCGTTGTGGATCCTAGTTTGGTTTTGAATGTGAATGAGAGTAGTGGGTATGATGACCGGAAGCAAAACGGTGAGTGTTTTATTTGTGATCGACCGTGCTTTGGCACTGTAATGCGAGGCGGTATCTGACGTGTTTTTTTGGACAGCGAAATTGGCTATTTCGATTGCGAGAAAGTTGGGTGCTCTGATATTCTTGGTGCCAGAGGATATTGTGGATGTTCGGCCTCGTTTGGTATGTTGACCCGGGTTTTGGTTTTATCTTGTTCGTTCGGAACCTGACCTGCGTTGATAGATCTTAACGTTCGTTGGAAGTTTGATGAGTATTGCGCAGTGAATTGGTTGGACAGAATATTTCTGTGCGATGAAGCCGTTGATGTCGTTGAGCTTGAAGGGTCGGGCGTCTGGTTTAGTTGATCCTTTTTCTTTCGTCTTTTAAAGTAACAATATTGTATTCGGTATCGATGTATGATGACCCATGAAATGGGATCTTGTTTATCTTCGAATAATTGGATGGATACTCAGGTTATGGACTACATCATATGGAAACGCAGGATCGGGGATACCGATGTGGCTTTGAATTCCAGGTGACTTGGAGATCTCAGGAGACCGACCACCATCAGGGTCTTCCAGAACGACGTGCTGCATGGTTCCTCCCAAATGGCGTGCTGCCAGCACAGGTTCCCTCAGCTCAGGGATTTCCTGCTCCAGCTCAGGGACCTCCTCAGGGACTTCCACCTCCAGTACAGGGTCCCCACAGGGACTTCCACCTCCAGTACAGGGTCCCCACAGGGACTTCCACCTCCAGTACAGGGTCCTATCCTCACAACACGACCCCGACTTCAAGGAATCAGTCAAAATGCCCATTCTCCTCCCTTGGGAGAAATCTTGACTTCTCCATCGATATCGTTGATTCTCTGGTCTTCCTTATCGCCTCTACATACGCCGATGTCTGCTTTGTGGCACCTCGCTGCTTCGGCATACCAAGCTACGCTTGGAGTGATCCGATACTGCTTCTCACCATTGCCTTCGTACGTGTCGTTGACTTACTATATTCTCTCCTTCATTGACATTGATTGTACTTTCTAGTCAACCCTGCCCCGAAGTATCTAACCGTAAGCCTGACCGACCTTCGTTCACTTGGAGCTTCTCACAAGGGGCTCTACTCATGCATTAGATTATTACTACAATAACAACGGTAGCGGATGTCAGAACATCATGAACGGACGTGGTGACATTGATATATCACATGGTACGTCAACATCACCTCTTATTTCTGGGTGATGACCGGTGACCATTCACTTTCCAACGAGCAGATAATCGGATTTGTCAAAGAGGAGGTTATGAAGGCCGCCCTTCAAAATGTAGACACTAAAGTAAAGTACGGTTCGAAGTACCAATTGAAGAAAGGGTCTTGAGCGCTTGTTTGTCCTGGGGTCGATATTGGTTGAGTGCTGCACGCGTTAAAAATGCAACCAGAGTTGGCGCTCCCGATTTCAGCTGTAACTCTCGGCGCCATCGGCTCCATTTAAGCACTGTGATACAAAACGGTCATAGAACATGATCGATGATCTACGACATCAGTGAACTGATCCTTATTCACCCCGGGACAATTAATAAATTCCAACACCTCTAATCCGGCTCCTTCATCACGACGGGTCACCAGGATGCTATGAAGCTGCTCTAGATGTTTGGTTTCGAAGTGGATCTTTGATATGATGAGCTTGCGAAGCGAGAGGAATGGTCCTATGTTCGAGTCCCGAGAGTACCGGAATCTGATGTCTGGGATGAACGTTTCGAAAACTGTCGTGTGCTCGTGTAGGGTAACGGTTCTGAGTTGTGTCAATGTCGAGAACTTCGTAGGAAACAGGAGGTGATCGGTGGAAAGGCTTTCGATGTTCTCTATACTTAGTGCGTCAACGTTGTCGCAGATGTATTCCAAGTTAAGGAGGAATGACTCTTCAAACCATCTGAATTGGATGGAATGACGGTGCTGCAGCGGGCCACTTGCGATCTTCAAAGTCACCTCGGGGCGGTGGCGATAATATTCGATGTGACGGAGCGTAAAGTCGATATCTGATAGGTAATTTCCCAACTTGAGGAGGAGATCGTCGAACCCAAAGCCCATTTCATATCTCTCGGGACAGATGATGTTGATAAAGGCCTGTGGTATATCGAAGCACCCTAGGAATTCAGAGAATACTTCGGATGGGGACTCTGTCGCGCTGAGAACGGCAAGGTGTGGGAGATGGACGGGTTCATCTGGCAGCCCTGGAGCTGACATGTGCAGAAAGTTGACGATGACCAACTCCTCTAGTTTTTGAAGTGAAGGTAGTATGAAGAGAAGTTTAGAAGGGGTATCGTCGTGCCAAACGCCTTCAACGATATGGAGTCGGGTTAATGTGGGTGTAATGACTGATGGGAGTGATAACAAGCTGATGCATTCTCGAAGAATGAGGGACTGTAGTTATGGATGTGTGGCGGAAAAAAGGAGTACGCCGTCCAGAAATTGAAACTTGATCATTTCTAATGAAGAAAGGAGCGGGGCTTCTTCGAAGAAAAGCTCTCCAGGCTCCGCGTATAGTTGATCACGAGCTGACTCTCCAGATCTCAAGTTTTGGATTCGGGAGAGAGCTTCAAGGCAAGCGGTTAAAGTCCCAACCTCTATCCACCCTTCGGAGAGGTCGATCGAGAGATTTAATGTTCCACTACGTCTGATCATTTCTTGTATAAAATCTAGTGGTGTCTCTTCATTCGTGGTGGCTATCATCGTCCAAAGGGAGGGCGTCGACAGAGCCGTTGCCCGCCAACGATGACAAACCCAGCTGAGTGAGAACCGAGTCCAGAGGTCGATATCCTCTGCCATAGATGGTTCACCGTAATCTTGTGAGTGGTGAAAGATTTTAGAGAGAACTTCCGTGGGGATTTGTGAGATCGGTGCCAGAGAGTTCCGAAGCGCCCGCAGCGAAGCGAGGTGGACATGTACTTCGTAGATCTCGGCATCGAGTTTGGAGTAGGCTTCCTCAGTTGAGAGATGGTGGATATTGGATGCATCCACGTTGATTGACGAATACGCCATTGCGATTGACTCGAAGCCCATGACCAGCGGTCAAGCAGCTAGCCACGTGGCATATGCCTCGAATCGGCATACTCGCCACGCGCGTTGAACAAAAACCGTGGTTGGGTCTTGGTCGCTAGTGAGTGTTGTGGTGTTGCAAGTCTTAATCTTAATGGGTCTGGTCTTGAGGCCCGTAGATTTGGAGAACAGAGAACCTCCAGGAGGACGAGAGGGACCTCGACTGAACATTATTCTCGCCAGGATCATATCTTGAACTTCAATGAGTCTATTATTACGAAAATATTGTATCGGCTGTACTGTATATATACTGACGATGAAGTTTGTCTTTGCTATGAATCTTCTTCTGAAGCTGACCGTCCTTGAATCTCGCGTCCAACAACGCTCAACTTCACCGATCCCAGTCCAGCTTCTTCACGCAAAATCAATTCCTTCAACAGCGTCTCGTAGACCTCGTCTCCTAATTCGCCGAGGTTTAGCTCTTTGAGTTTGGGAAATATTTCACCGTAAAACACATCGTCTGGGTCGTCATCTTTGTAAGATAGGAAGCCTGCAACAGAATCAACGTCCTCTGGATCTCCGCTGAAACTGAGGACCTCCAAGGACTTCACCTCCAACAGCAGCCACATGTCTACAGGATCGATTGGGAACCCATGCATAGAGATATTAGAAATCTCTGAAACATCGAGCATACGCACGACCGCGGCTATCTGGTACACCGTGGCTTCGAGTTGAAGGGAAAGGCGATGATACAAATGCATGCCGGTGATGCTGACAGTCGCGGTTGTAGGAGACTCCTGAGTGATAGATACGCCACGAATTGTGAGGGACATCTGGTGTTGGTATTGGCGGAAATGAAAAGAAAAATTTGACCAGTCTGTGTTTCCTTCCAATGACACAAAGACAGATGCGGAGGGAACTTTCAACCAGGCAAGGAACCCCAACGCTGATGGGTACTCGTCGATAAATTTGAGCGTTTGGAGGTTTGGTAAGGTTACCTGGGGAGGGGCATGGGGAAACGGGTGATCATCTAGAGAATTATCTAGCAGCAGCTCCTGTAATCTTGGGAGGGCGACGAGAACCTTGGAAAAAGAAGCCACTTGTATGAGAGGAAAGTGGTCGATAATATGAAGGCATGTAAGGGTAGAGCTAAGCACGAGGGATCGGCCTTCAGGAGAGGTGAATGCGAGTTCGCAAGCTGTGAAGCGAATCGAATCAAGCTTTGGATGGATACCAGAGAAGAGGTTGATGCTGGAGAATGAGATCTCCTTAAAAGTTAGAGCAACGAGCTGTGGTGCTGGTTGTGACAATGTCTTCAGGACTTTCAGGTCGGAATCATCCATGACAGCATTGGTCAACCCTAGTCCTTGGATCCTCGACATCTGGGACAAGGAAGTGGTCAGAACCTTTTCGGATGGGCTGCTGAGGATGATGGACAAGGGAAGATTTTGGCTCCGCTGGATAAAGGCCTCAATCTGGTTGATGTTCATTGGGGATTCCTGCGTTATGTCGGCAATTATCGCCCAGAGCTGCGGGGAGGCGAGTGCTGTGTGCCGCCACTGACGACAAACCCAAGTGATGATGAAGATGCGGTCCCCATGATTTCTTCCCTTGGTACGAGTATACCACCCCTGAACGTGTGTGAAGACTCTGGAAAGGAGCTCGGTTGGGAGTCGGGATATAGAAGCAAAGGAGTTGCGGAATGTTTTAAGCATAATAATTCGGGTTTGCAGCTGGGATATTTCCTCGTCCAGTTTTCTGCGTACCTCATCTGGAGGGAGTCCGTCCGTACGGAACGAGGGGAGGTGGGAGTATATATGCGACGTTGAGAACGCCATGGCCGGTGATTGAATGTTGCAGAGCCACGCCCGGCTATTTTTGCCCAGCTAAGCAAAATGCAACCGTGTGAATTCAAGTCGGTCTCCGACTCGGCTCAAGTCAGTCCAACGTTCTCGGCATTCTGTGATACTCTCTCAATCTTGGATTTCTAACGGCAGATCACCTTCGAAAACATACCATTGAAGTACTACGCCCGAGGTCCTCATATGCACAGAATCCAGCATCTGCGATTGGGAAGCCTGCCCGATATTGTCGAGTCCGACGAACCATTGTCCAGACTCGCTCCTGCTCTTTCCTTATCAGAACTTGACGATACCGTTGTTCTTGACGGAAGGCTGGAATCCTTCTTGGAGATTCACCCCCAATTGCGCCACCTCAAACATAGAGTTCTCTATCCCTTCTCCTTTAATCGGTCCGACCTTCGACAGCCCTCATCAACAGAATGTACAACTCCAGAAAGATTCACCATCTTGTTGATGGATCACTTCGCTCCAGAACCTGACAAAGCTGGAGGTTGTCCGATCCTTCGATGACGGACTCGGAGGTGTCGTCGTTCCCAGCCAGCGAATCAATCTTCCTTGCCTCGAGTCGCTCAGTCTCTCTTCCAAAATGGCGGCCTTGGTTCAATGGTTGGATTGTTGGTGCAAGGCCTTGATATGGTGGCCGCTTTGGTATAAAAGTTATACTGAAGGGGAGTCGAACCCCTGCCGCTCGGGTGAAACCTCGGGGTTGAGTAGAACGGACATAGTACCCAAACTTTCCTGCGACATACTGAAGCCTTCGTTGGTTGGACTCTGCCACTCGGTCTTCTTGGAACTCTTTCCGTGACCGAATGGCCCCAACTTGCAGCTGGGAGATTCGGAGAGTTGCCCAATCTCACGAGTATGACACTGTTCGGGCTAAGGACTCTGCGGGGATTTTCTGATGCCTTCAGTCTTGATACAAAAGAGGCAAAGAGGCTGCCTTTCCCGACTCTGAAGGAATTAATCGACTATAAACCCGAGAATCTCCTTCGAATCAAATTACGCGTCAGAAGGCTCAGTCTGGTCGTCGAGGAGTGGCGGTTGGTTGGAAAGGCCGGTATTCTTGCAATGCCCACATGTGGCGCGGGTATGTTTAGTCGTCTTGTTAACGAGGCATTGATCAATAACTAAATAGGCGTATGAAAATTTTACACATCCTTTATTTTGAAGGGTGAACCGGTATACTGTACAAAGATTTAACACAACCAGAAAGTATAGTAGTTGTCAGTTCAATATCCCAAGACAGTCAACTTTACAGGTCCCAATCCTATTTCTTGACGAGAATCCAAAATTTCCAACAACACATTGTGTGCTCCATCTTCCAATTTGCTGAATGTGAGTTCCCTCAGGTTGGGGAACGAGCACAAGTCATCATCATCATCTTCGTTTTCCTCGTCGTCCGACTCAAAACCTTCATCTTCGAGAGATAATAACACTACGATCTGCATCAAATCGTTGTGGTCTCCGCTTACACTGAGTACTTCGACATTCCTCATTTGCCCCAACATCCTGTCTATGTCCTCGAGTGGGATAGCGTCCAATGTCATGTTGATGACGTTTGAGAGATCAAGCATGTCCAGGATGCAGTCGACTGCGTCGTCGACCTCAGTGGCCTTGAGCTGCATTGAATAACGGTGATAAAGGGTGTCACTGGAGATGCTCAGTATGACCATCTCTGATGGGTCCCCTCGGATGCTTAAGAAGCGGATGTCAAAGGGGATCTCGTCTTGATGCGCATTGAAACCGGAGCACAATGTTGTCCAATCCGAATCTTCAACTGAGGACAGATGAACCAACGCAGCTGGAATGTAAAACCATTCGACGAACTGGAATGCTGATTCGGGATGTTCTTCCCCGATTTTAATGGTCTCCAGGTTGGGCAAGGCTACCCGCGGAACATTCTGAGCACGGGATAGTGCACGATTGTCGATAGAGCCAACCAGCTCTAACTCCTTCAAGTTTGGGAGGGAGATGAGAACCTTAGCAAAAGGTTCGACCGCTATCCGGGGCGTATGTGTGATGAGGTGAAGGTGTGTCATTGTATGGCCGGACACGACCACGAAGTTGAGGGGCAAATGGCAAGTATTCAGTCGGAGTGATTGGAGGTTTGGATGAGTGCCGGAAAAGAGGTTGAAATCGGTTGGAGGCATGAATTTCTCGATCTCTAACGAAGCCAAAAGGGGTGCAGGCTGGGATAAAACCTCGTCAATGAATGGATCATCGAGGGGAGCATTGATCAACTTGAGTTTATGTATCCTTGAGATCTGGGATAAGCAAGGGTCCAGAGCGTTTGCTGGTGGGGAAGAAAGATAGATGGATAAAGGTGTATTTTTGCTTCGTTTGAGATAGGCCTTGATCTGTTCAACGTAATGTTGACAGGCGATTTTAGCCCAAAGCCGTGGGAGTGCGAGAGCTATGTGCCGCCAACGACGACAAACCCAGGTGATGGTGTAAGGTTCGGTGGTCCCGTTTTCCCTTTCAAAGGAAGAGTTGGGGGTAACGAGATGGAGGAAGACATCGGATAGCAACTCTGTTGGGAGTTTGGATACCGGAGCAAGAGAGTTGCGGTGGGCTTGAAGTGCCGAAATACGTTCTTTCAACAGAAGAACCTCCTGGTCTATTTTTTTGAGGATATCCTTTGGGGTAAGTCCGTGTGTGATAAACGGTAGGCCGTTGGGGGATGCAAATGTCGTGATAGCCATGAGTAGTACAGTACCGCATAAGCGTCTGTTGGAAGTGAGGCTGAGACGAGTGGAATACCTGACTAACCTCCTGTTGGAAATTGTCATTCCACTGGTACGAGCACCATAAACTCGTACAGAATCTTCGTGAGTATTCTACTTGATTCTACTCTATTCTCTATCATTCTGTAGCACATGGACATTGACTAGTAGTTAGTACTACATACTTCTGGTATATTCTTTACCTACCACATGACTAGGTACTCTCGTAGTATATAAACCGCATGTATTTACTGTACTCGACATGCGATTGACGGGACTGCTCTAACGAGCATTATTCCTGTACAATCGCTCCACTATATACTTTCCTTCTACATACCCCGGTGGCCATAGGATTTCTAACACCTCCTGCCTATTTGAACGTCTGTGACATCAAGCTTCAGATTCGCATCTTTTCCCAATCGCATCAAGTATTCGATTATGTTACAAACTGACCCAGAATGATTAATTATAAACTACCACATCAACTAGACCGACAAAGGCAGCCCTGTCCGCATTGGCACAATTCACAAATTTCAGCAATTCCAGTCCCCTTCCTCCCTTTCGCCAAGTGCTCAAAGCGCGACTGAGATTCCGATTATGTCTGGGTGTTAATTCAATATTCGAAAGGATGAGGTGTCGAAGCTGGGGAAAATGAACATTTGGCCCAGACCCTGGCTTCGACGATGCGAGTGTGGTAAACATCTCAAGGAGCATGAGGCTCCCAACCAGCGTCAGAGATGTAAGTTTGCTTAATGCTGCAATTTCCTCTAAGCTCGTTTTGGAGAGTTCGGTGATGGAAAGGGTCTCGAGGTCCGTCAGGTTGAGGATCTCCAATATACGCGTTGTATTATTGGGTTCCGGTAATTCATGGCCTTGGTTCGGGAGATAGATGTGATGACGGCGTTGCAGAGCTGCAGTCGAGATGTCCACGACCAGGTCCTTTCCGTTGTTAAAGATAGTTAAGTGATGGAGTGGAAGTGCTGTGTCTGAAAGATAGGACTCCAGAGCCTGGAGGAAATCGTCTTCTAGGCCATCCTCCAGGTAGGTGATATTAACTAAGGCCTGCGGGTTGTCGAGGCACCGGAGGAAGAGGAATAACGTAGATTCAGACTCTGTGAAATCGAGAACGTTGAGGTGTGGGAGGTGGATATGTCGAGCATGTGGTCCCGCCGGTATATACGGAAAACACTGGATAAAAACGATCTCTTCCAGGTTTCGAAGTGTGACTAGGGCGGCAAGAAATTGGGAAACGGGGAGACAAGGATTGGGTCTGGAAATATGGAGGCGTGTCAGCGTAGGCGTCATGAGCGGTGTAATATTGCGGCTTAGGCAGGAGCAAAGTGTGAGCGATCTGAGTTGTGGGTATGTAGTGGAAAACGGTGGAAGGTTGATGGGGAGCGCGAGTTTGCTGAGTGCCAAGGACGAGAGAATAGGAGCTGCTTGTTCGAAAACCTCATCTATGAGCAGTACGGCCTCCTCGCCACTAGTATACTCCAACCTCATGTGTTGTATCCGTGGCAGGGCAGGAGGATCGATGGCCAGCACGTCCGCTGATGGGGAGGTAGAAACGACGTTGATAGATAGATTTGAAGATCCACTCCGCGTGATAAGTTCTTGTATGAAATCTTTATTTGATCTCTCCGAAATGGAGATCATCGTCCAAAGGTCTGGCGTTGACAGAGCTGTTGCTCGCCAATGCTTGCAAACCTGACTGATCGATAATCGTGTTGTGAAGTCCACATGCTCCACGGTAGATGGTTCGCCGTAGTCCTGGCAAAATGAGAATATTTTGGAGAGGATTTCGATGGGAATCTGGGAGGTGGGAGTGAGCGAATTGCGAAGGGATTGAAGTGAGTGGAGGTAGGCCTGGATTGTGCAGATCTCCGTATCGATTTTCTGGAATGCTTCCTTGGGTGTGAGATGGAGAATATCGAACGAGTAAACACTCGGAGATGAGCGCGCCATTGCGATTTAGCTTGATACTCGCAGTTTGAGAGGGTGAGGGAGAGAGACTCCAGGCACGTGGTGGAGTCGTCACTGGCCGGATGATTCCACTCGTGTTGATTTCGAGCTCGAAGTCGAAGTAGAAGACATCTGAAGTTGATATTTGGATTGAATGTAATCTAGAGCACGTTACAACACTTTCAGAGGTAGATAAAGTTCCTAACACCACCCTTAGTGACGTCAAATGCAGCTCGCCTCCCAGTGCGCCACCTCAGGCCTCAGCTCTCGGTTCCACGTCGAACAACGTCCAGCTTTATCGAACCCAACCCCATTTTCTCACGAGAAGCTACGATTTCTAACAGCATATCGTATAACTCGTCTTCTAACGGGCCGATGGTCAGCTCCTTCAGCTTAGGGAATAAGCACAACTTTTCATCGTCCTCGTCTTCATCATCCTCTGAATGGTCATCATCAGGAGATAATAGTGCCACAATATCCTCCAAGTCTTCTGGGTCTGTGATCATCGGTAGTAATGTGAATGTCTCCACAAAATCCAGTTGCAGCAGGTGTGAATCTAGACCAAAGAGGGGAGTACTGTCCAATGTGATGCTGGTGACTTGCGAAATGTCCAGGTGCTGGAGTATGCGCCTTGCTGGGTTATTGGTGTCTTTGAGTTGGAATGAATAACGGTGGGAGAACTCGTCACTGGAGATGTTGAGGGTGGTGCGCTGGCCCGGCTCCCCTCGGATGCTTATATTGCGGATGTCAAAGGATCCGGGCATCTGTTGTTGATAAGTACTGAACCCGGAACATAACGCCTCCCAGTCCGGACGATCATCTGGTAAAATGGAAATACAAGCGGCCGGAATGTCTAACCATTCAAGAAATTTGAATGACACTTCGCAACTATCTTCCTCGATTTTTATGATCTCGAGATTGTGTAAGGCTATCCGGGGAAGAGTTTGGGGGTGGGGTATCGCGCGATGGTCGAGAGAAGCAACGAGCCGTAGCTCTTTTAAGTTTTGGAGGGAGATGAGAATTTTAGAGAAATGTTCAGCCGCTATCAGAGGCGAATGATAGATAAGGTGGAGACGCGTAATTTTAGCGCTAGACACAAGTGATTGGCCCACGCCAGAGCTGAATGGCAAAAGACATTTATCCAGTAGGAGTGATCTGAGGTTTGGGTGGACGCCAGAGAAGAGGTCGGAAGGAGGGAGGATGATAGCTTCGAGTTCTAATGCGGCCAGGAGGGGTGCAGGTTGTGCTAAAGCCTCATCGACCACTTGCTGATCGATGGAATCACCAACCAGCTTGAGTTTACGTAGCCTTGGGATATGGGCCAAACAAGCGCCTAGAGCGCTTGCCGATGGGTTCCAAAGGTGGACCGATAAGGGTGTCGTTCGACTTCGTTGGATGTAGGCCTCGATCTGGTCAATTCGGATTGGAACGTCTGAACGTTTATCAGCGATTGTCGCCCAAAGTTGTGGGATTGTGAGAGCTGTGTGCCGCCAACGGCGACAAACCCGGGTGACGGTGACAGGATCCACAGGATTCCATCCAATCTCGAAAATAGAGGTATCTTTGAGAAGATGGAGGAAAATCTCGGAGAGAACCTCCGTTGGGAGTCCGGAAACGGGTGCGAGAGTGTTGCGGAAAGTGTTGAGCACAGAGATACGTTCTTTCAACTGAAGAACTTCTTGGTCTATTTTTTCGCGTATTTCATTTTCCGTAAGTCCGTATGGGTTAAATTGAGGTAGATCGGGGGTTACAAGCATTGAAAAAGCCTTCAATGTGAAAGCCCAAGTGGCGCGTCGGGGAGCTGGTTGAGGAGTGGCGCATGACTAAGCTTTTAGGGACCGTGTGTGAGAATGTCTTTCCTGTTTTGCTGGCCACGGTCAACTCCTCTAGCTGGTTGCTCGTTTGATGCTGTTCTCATCCTGCGGTACTCGCACCTCAGAACACCGTTTCTAAAGTGTATACTGGGTGCACCCGCTTTATCTCCCCTAAAGCTAGTCCAAGTCAACGTTGCGACCACTGGGATACGTTACCTCGCCACAGCCTTACCGATCCCGAAGTGCGTCTCACCACTTTTGGCTCCTCAAACAGTGGTTCAAAGCACTGTCTAGATCTCCTCGAGCTAACGCGCTTATCACGTGGGCTGTTCAATTTTTTTTCGTGATGGTTACAGGGCACCGCTCTCTTCTGCCTCTCTGCCCTCATCATTGCTATCATGGCTGCGCAGCTGTCCCCCAACCTAGCTTCGTTCAACATCCACGGACTCACCCTCGCAGACGCCTATCAGAAGCTCGACCAAGAAATTGGCCAACTACAAGAACGTCTTAGCGCCCTTCGAACACTTCGTAACTCCCTTTCCCCCATCTCCAAAATGCCAACCGAAATCCTTTCCAAAATCTTCTCCGACTCACAGCAGCGCAGGGGTTCATCGTTTCCAGACGACGCCGACCTTGACACCCGGTTTTTTATCAGCTGGGTTTGTCGTCATTGGCGCAACATTGCGCTTGCGACACCGAACCTTTGGACAATCATCTCCAGGGGAACCAAGGATACTACGATGAGCATTGAGTTTGCTAAAGATCTCCTTGTTCGCAGTCGTAATCTAGGCCTTTCCATCAACCTTTACCTTCCGGACTCCGAGTTGTTGAAGGCGTTTGCTGCGCATATGCACAGAATCCAACACATGCGATTGAAGAATGGGTCCGGAAGTGATGAATCGGATGACTTCTTCTCCAAAGCTGCTCCGCTTCTCTCCTCGTTAGAACTCGAGGATGCAGAACTTCCAGATGAACTTGAAGTGTTCTCGGAAATCCACCCCCAACTCCGCCACCTTTCAGTTTCAAGAATGGATCTCTCCACCCCTTCCCCGTTATTCAGTCCAACTCTTTCCAGCCTTTACATATACAGGATGGGCGATTCCATGGACATCGATTATCTTCTGGACGTATTACCGTTGATGCAAAATTTGGCGGAACTGGAAATCACCCAATCGTTCGACGACGCGGATGTCGTGATACCCACCCAATGTATCACTCTTCCTCGCCTCGTGTCATTCATTCTTTCAGATGATTGCTGGGGAACAGTTTTTGGTTTCCTCAGATGCTTCGACATCCCCCAGACGACCATCACTTTGACTTGGTCAGAGGAAATTGAGGGCACAGACGAAATGACGAACGACTTGAATGAGTTCCTCTTCGACGTCGAAGGGTACCTAGGGGAAATCCTGTACCCTTTTAGGCATCTAAAAGTCAGAGAGGAATCGTCGGCCTTCGTCATTGACATATCAAGTTCAGCTTCACAACATCGTTATTCCTTCCGCTTCCCTGGACAACAAGTTGGTCAACAATACGTGGACATTTTCATCAATAGGGCTCTGCCCCTTCGCAACCTCGAAACTCTTTCTGTGGCCGCATGGCCCGAGATAGCAGCCCACCGCCTTGGGGAGTCGCTCAACCTCACAAAAGTGACGGTGTTCGGGAATGCGACGCTCCAAGGATTTGTTGATGATTTCAACCAAAAGACTTTTCCGGCTGTGAAGGAGTTGGTGATTTGTGACATAGAGCCACTTCTTTTTGGTTACTCCCGTCTCGAAGGGGCTTTGACTACTCGTTATGCAGCAGGGGTCCGGTTGGACAAGTTGGTATTCATGAGATGCCCGGGTATGAGGGTGAATAAGTTTGGGAAATTAGTTGACGAGATTTTAATCAGAAACTGAACACGAAAGAGTTTTGTCCGATGTAGATTTCTCGCCTGATGATGGATATGCACTGCTGTGCTAGACAGTGAAGCGCGACTCGACTAATACATACGAGAAGTTTGGAATACAAAATACAGGCGGATATCAGGGCAAGCCAGCCCGTTCGGCTTCGCAATCGGACTCGTTACAGTAAAAATAACAAGGGAGAGAGGTCAAGTCATGAGACGAGAGGAGGGAGATGTACATTCTGAACTATTTGCTAGATAACCGACGTATCTCCCACCAATTTCTTAAACTTCGAGATACCAACTGCTCGCACCGTACAATTCACCAACTTCAAGGCCAGAGAGCCTCTCGTTTTTATTATTTCCTTTAGAACACGACCACAACGAAGCAATTCTTTTGCATCCTGCAGATCGCAGAGGATTAATGTTTCCAGAGGCCTGAACGGAATATTGTCTCCAGTACCGCGGGCAAGCCAGTTAATAAAACGCTGTACTGCGGGACTTCCTGTTAGAGCAACCGTCGTAAGTTTGGGCAAAGCCCCGAGGCTCTTCAGTATGGGCAGTGTAAAGCCATTTGTCGAAAAATATTGTAGCTCTGCCAGATGGAAATTATTGTAGTTGATTTCGATATCAGCGAAATCCAATCCTTGGCCAGGGAACTGGAAAGAGTGGCAATGGGAGTGGGAAGCACCAGAAATTGTGAAGCTGAAGTCCGGGTCGTTGTGATGGAACGTCAGGCGATGGATGTCTAGGCTGATTTTGCCCAAGTAATGTCGTAGAGGCCAAGTGAGGTCATGCAGAGCTGAGATGTCGCGAGACTCTGGCCAGATCAGAGTGATGGAGGCTTGGGGAACGTCCAGGCATGCTAAAAGGCAAAACACTGTGCTGAAACGTGCATCTTTGATGGTCACATCTTGGAGATGCGGCAAGAGAATAGGGTTGTCCGTCAAATTTCCATCCTCCCTCGAGAAGCAGTCGACGAGCATCAACTCCGTTAGATTAGGGAGCGCTGATAGCAAACCAAGAATACTGGTTGGAGATTCCCGCGACTGGGGTTCAAGGATGTGAAGCTTCGTCATGGTCTGCGACGCCAATGAATCCAGGTCTAGTGTTTTGCATTTCCGGAGGGTGAGGAATGCTAGCTGTGGGCAAGCAACCGGCGGAAACTTGGCGCATGAGAGAGTAAACGAAGTGATATCCAACGAGGTGAGAATGGGAGCTGCTTCAGAGAAAAGCCCTCCAAAGTCTATGTTTTCGGATCCGTTCTGAACCCGAAGATGTTGGATTTTAGAGATGGACGAGAAGCATGTGGATAAGACGTCTTTGGATGGAGAAAAGAGGTCGACCGAGAGATTCAGATGACGGCCCCGTGCTACGAGTTCTCGCACGAATTCAGAATCCACTGGTTTGAGACGCTTCCGATTGTCCCTCGCAACGGTAGCCCACAGACTGGGTGTTCCAAGGGCAACGGACCGCAACCGACGACAAACCCAACTGATACTGAATCGGGTGGTCAGATCCTTGCTTTCCGATACATTTCCGCATTCGTGGGCGTGGACAAAAATTCTTGAGAGTAATTCTACTGGGGTTTTGGAGATAGGGGAAAGGGAATTTCGAAATGTTTTGAGAGAGGTGAGGTGGTCTTGTAACTGGAATATCTCTTCATCCACTTTGCGATATATTTCGTCTGTTGTAAGGCCGGTGGTAGAGAATGGGGGCGGCATCTTGGCCGTCGTGACGAGGAGGGCTGATTATTAAGCGCGCGCTTCGAGACCCTGAGGCGTGCGAGTTTCCTTTTCTGGACATCTAATCATAATCTATGTTTTTTTTGAGGACCGAGTCCCTGCGATGGCAACTAACCTCCCTTCGTTCAGCATCCACGGATTAGTCCTTGAAGAGGCGTATATCAAGTTGGACAAAGAAATAAATCAGTTACAAGAGCGTCTTTGTTCTCTTAAAACCCTTCGCAATTCCCTTTCCCCCATCTCCAAATTTCCAACGGAACTCCTTGCGAAAATCTTTACCGATTCTCAAGATTGCGTGGATGAACCCCTGGCCGGCGCAGTGGATGTCCACGCGCGCTTTATGTTCAGCTGGGTCTGTCGTCACTGGCGCAATACAGCACTCGGGACAGCTGGCCTCTGGACGATCCTTTCCAGGAACAACAAGGATGCCACAATCAACATCGAGTTCGCTGACGAGCTGCTCGCACGTAGTCGTCATTTGGCCTTGTCTATCAATCTTTTCAAGCCAACTCAGGCCCTACTGAGGCTTTTCGTCCCTCACATGCACAGGATCATGCACTTGAGGTTGTCGCCCGGGGCCGGTGAATCCCGGAACCCTGCGTTCGATGAACTCTTATCTCAACCTGCTCCAGTTCTAGCCTCGTTAGAGTTGTGCTGCACCCACACTCCTCTCGAACCAATGTTTTCGGGAGCTCATCCTAATTTGCGCACCCTAATCGTCACGCGTGTGGGCTTCCTATCCCTTCCCCCGTCAACATTCCTGAGCCTAACCAGCCTTCATATCATCGACAACGACCCCGTGATTGGCATCAATGACCTCATTGGTGTTTTACCTTCCCTACCATGCTTGTCGAAATTGAAGCTGGTCCAATCCTTCCAGGACGAAAACTTCATACCATTGGCCGAACGTCTCACCCTCCCTCGCCTCCAGCTCCTGACCATCTCTGATGAATGCTCAAGCGCGGTGTTTGATTTCTTAGCCTGTCTCGACGTTCCACATACCCAGATCACTTTGACCTGGCCTGAGAGTGTATATTGCTCTGCCATGACAATGAGAGAATTCGAGATCTGCCTTGATGAATACCGAAGGCGTATTCCATTCCCAATCCGCCATTTAAAAATCGACAGGCATGCCCCCAGCTTCACCATTGAAATGTCCAGCTCCCCCACACAACACCGTCATTCCTTCCAATTCCCCGAGAAGCCCTTCGACCAAGAGTCGTTTTTCTTCGGTTTACCACTCAGCCACCTCGAATCCCTTTCAACAAATGAACTCTATTCGGGGACAATCAAGTTCTTCAAGAGGTCGACCAAGCTTTCAACCGTGACTCTATTCGGAAAATCTGCTCTCAAAACATTCATCCAGAAACTGAAACTAGGTCCTGAGCCAGCGACCAAGCGGTCGTTTCCAGCTCTGAGAGAGCTGACAATATGCAACATTAAGAAGGCTGCACCGTTGGATGACCTTCGGGAAGCGTTGATCACTCGTCACAAGGTGCAGATGGGTTTGGATAGGTTAGTGTTTGCGGAATGTCCAGGTGTGGACGTGGAGGGGTTTAGAGGTCTCGTCGATGTTGTCTCCGTCAACAAATAACTGGATTTATAGGTCTTTGCCAAACGCTTACTACCGTATCGTGTACTAGGACGAGGAATTTACTTTAATATATTCAACTCACCTTAAAAACTTGAAATCCCATGGCCATCGTGGTTGCCATCGTGGGGATGCGGATCGACCCTGTATTCGTGCGAACTTCTTATCATTGATCAAACCCCTCAACCGATGAGATTGACCTGCAAGTAAACTAAGTACTAAGGCGCACGAACCTCAACAGCTTTCGACCATCCCGCGTGGGACATCGCGTTTGTGAGTGGCACATTTTTCTGGATCAACCAGACAGTGTTCCTAACTATCGTCATAAAGGATTCTCGTCTTACAAACCATCTCCAAACCAGTCCCGCTTCAGGCCCCTCATCTTTCGGGCTGATGTCGGGCACGACTATGAACCCATACTCCAACCTTTTTTCCTTCAACCTCGATGAGCTCTCCCTCGAGGACGTATACAAACAGATAGACAAAGAAATCACCCAGCTACAAGAGCGTCTTTGTTCCCTCCGAACATTCCGGAACTCTCTTCCTCCCATTTCCAAAATCCCAACAGAAATCCTCTCAAAAATCTTCTCCGAATCACAGGAACCCATAAAATCGTCATTTCTGGATGAAGTCGACCTCCGCTCACGGTTTTGTATTAGCTGGGTTTGTCGGCATTGGCGCAGGACTGCGCTTGCGACTCCAAATCTTTGGACCATTATCTCTAAAAAGAACAGGAACTCTGCAATCGACATAGATTTTGCACAACAGTTCCTCGTGCGCAGTCGCGATCTCAAGATCTCCGTCAATATTTTTCAGCCTACACGCGACTTGCTATCAATCTTAGCATCTCATATGCATCGAACCGAGCATTTGAGGATGGTAGACGTGCCAATGACTTTGGAGTCTGACATACTGTTTCTCCACCCCACTCCTGTTCTCTTTTCATTAGACCTCAGCAATACTCATATTCCGTACGAATCCGACCCAGAGCCTTCGGGAATAGTTCCCCAATTGCACCACCTTTCGATATCGGCCATGCATTTCGAGACCCCTTCCCCGTTAATCACTCCGACTCTCAGAAGCCTTCGTATCATCAACACTTTGGACGGCATCGATGTTAATTATCTTCTCCGTATGTTACCTTTGCTGGAGAATCTAACGGAGTTGGTGCTCGTTTCAGCTCTAGAGGACCAAGATGTCACAATTCCTACCGAACGAATCCTCCTCCCTCGTCTCGAGTCTCTCACACTCTCCGAGTCAAACCGGGGGTCAGTTTTTGATTTATTGGACTCCCTTAACGTCCCGCAGACGGCTATCACTCTGATTTGGCCAGAGGACTTCGAAACCGTACGTGAATCGGTGGACGACTTCTTTGGATTTCTCCGAGCGTATCTATCGGATTTCCCATTCCCTATTCATCATCTAAAGATAGAACGAGAATATCCTGACCTTACTATCGAAATTTCAGGCGCCCATTCGCAACACAGATACTCCATCCAATTTCCCAAACAGAAGCTCAGCGGAACGTGGACGGACCAATTTGTTAGTTGGGTTTTATCCCTTGACTCACTTAACAGTCTGGAAACGCTCTCGACAACCGAACTACCAGAGAGAGCGCTCCACGTACTCAAGAGGTTGCCTAACCTAGCAAGGGTGACACTGTTCGGATTTCCTGCCCTCAGGGAATTTTTGGGCGCATTTCATTTTGAACCCGGGACAACACAGGACACTTTATTTCCCGCAGTGAAAGAGCTGACAATCAGCAAGCTCTCGGGTTCGCCTTTTGTGGGGAGCCTTCTGAACGCTTTGGTTAGTCGTTATGAAGCAAAGATGGGTTTGCAAAGGTTGGTGTTCTTAGGATCTCCGGGCGTGGATGTGGACATGTTTAAGGATGTAGTCAGTGTTATTTCTGTTGTTGACTGAGCGGAAATACATTTTATCTGATGCACCGGGTTCCTATAATGTGCATAAGCTTTTGAGTTTCGGTATAGGGAACCACTTTTGTCATACAAGGACTAATATGATAAACGACTTTGATGAAAGTCCATTTCGACGACCATACGAGGATGACTTCGAGATCGAGAGTGAGCGGGAGGTCGTACAAGTAAAACGTCGAACTCGCAACTAATGGGAATATGGTAAACTCTGGAAATTTTGATTTGACCAAGGGACTACACACAAGTGGAGTACTGGTCTGTATTTCGTGCAATCAGACTGAATTGAGATGTGAGAAATCACTGGACTTACCTCGTTGAGTCGAAGTGAGTTGACGGCATAATAAGATTGTGAGTCATGTTTGTGCCTTACGCTGTTGGGCATTCTGTAGCATACAAATTTAAAAGGCCGTTCGTCACCGAGGCAACAAGTGGCGGCCAATCATTAATCGTTAGCTATGCCACGGAAGTATAATTTCGCATGTATTACAGCGGCCAGTAGGCCTAGAACAACCAACAGCCACCTACCCGTTTGCAATGGAACACATTCTTACCAGACAGCCAGACAGCCTTCATTCTGAAAGGAGCAGTTGAGCTCAAGGAAGAAGGTTGTTATTGGATCGTCCTAACTCGTCAACAGTGGCGTCAGCACACAAATCAGGTATCATCCTCCCAATCATCCGGCACGTCCACATCCTCTCCAGTAGCCACACTCTGATTCTGATTCTGACTCTCCCCAGCCCCGACATGTGCGTGAACCCCACCAGAGGGACCGACACTCCCAGGCCTACTCCCACCACCTACAGCACTCGGCTTTGATGTAGCCGCAGAACCCAACCGGGAACCACCAGTAGCAGCCGTTACAGGTGTCGAATTGATACTCCTCCCAGGCGTTGGAGACGACGAAGCCCCACTACCGCCAGCAACAGCTGCAGTCCACCCTTTAGGCGTAACAACATTCGACGGTCGACTTCCCCATCCCATCGGCTTAGGAGCTGCGATCGCCGAGGCTAAAGACGAAGATGGGGTCGGTGCCAACAAAGTCGACGTCGAACCACTCCTCCAAGACCCGCCAACTGGGGTAGATGTACCCGTCGACGCAGGAGAAACCCCTACGTTTCTCAAATCCGCGAGTTTGCCTAGGTTGACTGATGGCCCTAGTGTGGTGAGGTATTGCGAGAGTAAAGGCGAGGGTACCCTCGTATCAACTCTTCTGATGAGTTGAACACTCCGATGAGGTTCTTGGTCGATCATTTGGGTGTCCACTCGATAGGCAATAGCAAGCTATGAGGGAAAAAAACGGTGGATTAGGAAAGACGACGAAAGGGCGCATATACAAGAGGAAACATACATCATGAACAAACTTCCTACGTTCAGGCGGCATATGTGGCAACACCTGGACCCTCTTATCCGAAGTAACGAAACTACACAAAGGAACAAAAGGTCAACACCGAATGACCAAAAAAAACAGGAAGGACTTACTCATTGAAAGCCTTCTCCGCAACACCCACAAATTTTGCATTCGCCTTTGCAAACTGCACAACCGAATCTCCATAGGTAACTCTGTCCCCGCCTCTACTCTCAGGTGTAATCCCAAGCGCATCAGCCAGTCGGGCATTTCTCTTCGCAATTCCACATTCGTTGGTACATTTTAAACTCCCACCCGTAGCTCCTATAAAAGTAGGATACGATGTTAACAAAGAAAAATGTAACACGGGAGTGGAGGACAAAGGGGTAACTTGCCTTTCGGGTTAGGGTTTGATGGACAACGCCCACAGTGAACAGATTGCTTGATGCGTCCACAAGGACAAGTGATTGGGATCAGAGCTTGACATGGGTCGTCTTCAGGACATGAAGACGGTGCATGACAAGGCCTTGTGCACGGGTGATGTGACGGTAAACTAAAAATGACCACATATAAGTATTCGTCCAAACGAAAACTGGAAGAAAAGGGCCATACCAAAGCTTACGCGACTTTCCACAGGCGGTGGTACAATCCCCGCAATCGTCGTTATGACACAAGCGTTCACAATGGTGGAACCCACACTTCATCAACCTAGAAAAATTAAATATCATCAGCACCCGCCCAATGCTCATCTCTTCATTAAAAAGAACTTACTTTCCACAAACAGTCCCACAAGAAACCTTACTCGTCTCCAACGAGCACTTCACATTCCCAACCATCTTCTTTCCACATGCACAAGCCTTCGTCGCCAAAAACGAACACGGTGGGCACGAAACCGTATCCTCATGACACGCATGTTGAGTCCTCGGATGTCCACAAGGTGGTGGTGGTAAAGGACACGGATACGTGCACTTCATAACCGTCCCACAAGGAACCGGCGGTTCCAAAACTGTCCTCCCACAGAAACAGATCATCTCCTCGAAGGAACTCCTCAAACAAGGTGGACAGACTCCCTTATGATCCTTCTCCTCACAGCGATGGTTTCCACAACTCAACATCCGCCCGCAGACTAAATCACATTCGTGTAATCCTCCACGTTCTTCACCAACTCCAACCGTATCTGCTGAATTCAAAGTAGACATCGTGACTTTCTTCTTCCCTTTCTTGGCTGCAGTAGCTGCTAGAGAGGCGAGGGGACAGCATATACGCCGACATTGATGACGTCCACACGCCCGCAGAGCCATACAAGGTTTGTCGCATAAAATCTCCTTCTCCTGGGGTTCCAGCGACTCGGTGGTGGAAAGGTTGAAGAGTTCGAAACAACGGATGGTCTTAGTTGTATGCCCACAGCGACATGGACGAACAATTTTGACGTAGCAAGGAGGACAAGGTCCCGTATGACACTTCTGTTGACAGAAGTGGTCACATTTCGAAAGTGGTTTAGAGCAGATGGATTGGCATGTTGGGATTGGAGACGTGCAGCGCTCTCTTGCTGGGAATTTGTATTCGGGAGAAGTCGGCGAAGATAAAGGCGCAATGCGGTGCTTGCCACACGGACAATGCGTGATAGCTGAAGGGGAGAGAGGACACGTTTCTGGTTTGACGGAAGGAACGTGACAGGGCTTTTCGCATTTATGAATGCCACAGTCAAAGGGCCTATAATCACGGAAGAAAAATAAGGAACTGTATAAATGTATGACGAAAAAATACGAACCGTAGACACATATTCGAACATGTATAACGTCCAACCCATTTGTCCCGTTTGCCATCCGGAAGTTCAACTTCACAGACCCGTTCTTCGCCCTCACCACACAAGACGCCTTTTTCTTCCTTTCCGCAAAGACATTTGACCTCTTCGACGACTAGGCAGGAACCGCATTCTCCTTCATGGCATACTCTGTCACAAGAATGCTTGCCGCAGTTCAACATCCGCCCGCAAACGTCTCCACACGAGAGGTTTCGCGTTGCCTTCCCTCGTTCAGCACCGCACTTGAAAGCGACAATCTGCTTGCGAGGGCAATAGCATTGAAGGCGGGTTGTGACTTGACAAGGTGGACAAGGGCCTGGATGGCATTGCATAGGACAGGGATGTCCACATCCACTTTCTCTAACTCGAGCGCAAGGATTCCCGCATGAGTGAGGAGTTGCAAGTCGAGTAAGCTTGGGATCTTGAACGGTATGACAGAAACACCTGAGGAAAGAAAATAACGTTTTTTGAGTGCATATATGCGGAGTACGGCGAAGCGCACATACCAGTATCCCGATGGCACTGCTTCACGTTTGCCTTGACATCCAGGGCATCTCCAATCACCATGTTTCTCCTCGCCCCGAGCTCTCCAAGCATCTGAAACTTCCTTCACGCTCTTGTTCGCCCAAGACCTGATACACTTGACGTGGAATGTCGTCCAACAGTATTGCGGAACAAATGATGAAGTATCTTCCATGTTGTTGGGTGGTAATGTGGGAATAGATGGCGAGCATGACCAGGTTGGTTGTGCCGGATGAATTGAAACGAAACATATGGGACAATCAGGGTACGGAGGCGTGCTCAAAGTGTGAATGAGTGAGGAAGTGAGGTCGTCGGCTACAGGACCATTATCAGATCGAGCAGGCTTCTTCACCTTGTACCGATCCGAAGGGTTCTGAGGCTGGGTGGCGGTAGACGGTGAAGGAGTGGTGGAAGAAGCCTCGGTGAGCGCTGCCCCGAACTTTCTTCGCCGATTCCCGTGAGATGGCTGAGGAGCTAGATGTTGATCGTCTTCTACGTGTTGTACACCAGCACTAGACGATGTATGCGGGGCAGGAGGGGCAGAAGACGTGCTAACGTCGCTGGAAGGTGCACCTGGTGGTCGTGGCCGATTCCTGCGTCGAGGACGATTCCCCGAGTTTGACGGAGCCAAACTGTCAGCTGCCTCTCCTTCCACATTTCCCGTATTTACACCGGATGGTCCACGACGTGGCCGCTGACCCTGGTTGGGTGGACGATCCTGCTCCTGTTGAGACTGGTCTCGGGGAGGTTGTCGAGGTTGTCGAGGACCTCTATTTGCAGCCTGCTGTTGAGGCTGCGAACGAGACGATCGGTCGCCATCGTGATGGGAACTGTTGTCGAGATCTCGAGACGAAGGGTTGCTTCGTTGAGATCGATTATTATGATATGAACGATTCCGGTTTGAGCTGTTCTGATGAGCTCGATGTTGACCGGTATCGTCAGGGGGTCGACTATCTCCTGGAGGGTTGTCAGATATTTCCATGCAACTGTGAGCAACGAGCGTTAAAAGTTCTGGGGAAGGCGGGTGTTGTGTGTTGGTGAGAGCAAAGGCCTGGTATAAGACCGAACGAGCCGAGTCAAATCTGACCTAAGCAAACGGCAACACCAACCAATCACTGTGCTCCTGCCCCCGAACACTCAGGAGGAACACTCATCATGATGATCAGCTCGCGCACAGGACGGCGAGAGTGAGTCATTCAGAGTCATTCTAGAATAAACTAGAATCGGTTCGATGTTCGAACTATGTTGGTAAGCCAGCCGGCGTCAATGGGCGTGTGGATGGTTTAGGACTCGGAATCCAGCGTTGCGCCTCCGTACCCGCGTCTGGAAATCAATGGAGATATAGTGCTGCCGATGGCAAGTTGCTAGGTTATTCGCATATGGCTCACTTTGCAGTACTGATGAATTCGGACCCCCAGTTTCATCGGATCGAAAGCAACATCAACGGCTCTCAAAAGGCGTCAGCAAGTTCCTATAATCCTATTCCCTCGACTGGACTTCGAAGAAGCACAGTAACATATCTTTGCGGGTGCTGTATTCTGTCAGTTCACCAACCTGGCATTAAGGTCCAAAAGCCCGGATTACCGTTTTCAACATGGCCGTTTCTTTGCCTGCTCATGCGTACATCGGCTCGGCAAGCGGGACGCCATGACCACGCAAACAATATGGACCAGCCGGGTACGGCCTCTCGTGATGGAATCTACTTGGCATGCCTTAAGTACTCGCCGTCGTCGAACGCTTATCCACATTAATTTCTTCCATTCTGTACAAAGGCTTTCGCCACCTCATTCGCTCTGCGATTGAGCCCCTCCTTCTTTTTTCTTGGTTTCGTCTTTCTGTGTTATAGAAACACACCACAATGGTCCATATCAACCGTCACAGTACCTTCCTTAATCTTCTGGCGAGTACTTCTGCCGCAAACAACCTCGCATATCCCTACGACACAGGTTTTGACATTCAGAAAGTTGTGGATGTCGCGCTTCAATCCTCCTCGCATTCATGGGAATACGGTGTCGCAGCCGAAGCCCTCCTCGAGCTCTACAATCCCGAACTTTCTGTATTCGGAGCCAAACCATTCCCCGTCCCAACAGTACAGAAGGACTCTGTACAATCCCTCGCCTACGCCTCAACAAAGATTGAGATTGGTGACGGTGTTAATGGCTTATCGACTGGTAGTGGAAGTGTGGGCGACCCCGCTAGTTTGGGTGTCAGTGCCGTTTTATTGGGAAAGACAGACCAAGTATTCGCAGATGCTTCATCTCGTCAAGTGGTGTACATGACGCAGATTGCGCCTAGATACTCAAACGGTGCGATCTCTCATCGTTCAGACGTCGCAGAACTCTGGTGAGCACTCCTATTCCCATTTCACTCGTAGATATGCTAACCGCGACGATGATAGGGCCGATTTCATGTACATGGGACCCCCCTTCCTAGCCTACTACGCCGCCGATACCAACGACGAACAACTCTTTCTCGATGCCATCAACCAAGCCCGTACCTACCGTCAAATTCTTCAACCACCCACACCCGGTAACTGTCCCGGAACCTGGCGCCACATCATCGGTCCCGAAAGCCAAGACACTGGTCTCTGGTCAACCGGAAATTCATGGGCAGCCGCAGGCATGACACGCATCCTTGCCACCCTCAACAGCGCGCCAATCGCTCAAGACAAACCCTGGCGCCAAGATTCCATTAACGATCTCACCTCGTGGATTAAAGAGATCCTAGATGGTGTACGATCGGCTAATCTCGATGGAGGGCTGTTACGGAATTATTTGGACAACCAGGATGCGAATAACTCTGGGTTCGGGGAGACATCTGGGAGTTCGTTATTGGCTAGTGTGGCTTATCGAATGGCGGTGATGAGACCTGACATTTTTGGATCTGAATATGTGGATTGGGCGGATGGGATTCGAGAGACACTTGGTGGGTATGATTCGAGTGGTGTGGCCCACGTTCAAGCCGAGGGTATCGTTGCGCCTGCTGTTAACCCACTTAACTGGCTCGATAAGGACCCTTACCTGGCCGGGAGCCCAGAAGGACAGAGTATGGTCGCATTGATGTATGCAGCGTGGAGAGATTGCGTTTTGGCTAGCAAGTGTCAGACGTGGCGACGGGGAACAGAAGTGTTGCATAACAACCACATCGGCGGTAGACGCTGTCCCCGCCGTTCCCAAAAACTCTAGAGGAATGTCGGCCTGGGTTCACCGTTCCTTCTCCGCCAACCCACTTTTCCATATATTCATACCACGCTTATGTATATCGTTCTCCGATATTTATTTTCCTCGTGCTGGATGTCGAACGTCTAGTTAACGAAAGGCGGTGTCGATGTAACATTACCAAAACAAAAAGTACAGTACGACTAAACGTGGTTCCCATAGAAATACGGAAGAGTTCTGCTCAATCACCAATCATTCCATAGGGACTATATCAACAACTATACATAATTTGATTTTTGCGAATTTACCTGCGAGATTTTGCGGTTACAATAGTCCCCTGTAAGCAGACTCCTAATCGTAGATGATAGTCGATCTACTTTACTGATTGCGGTTATGGAGGACTTGACGGCTTGCGATAAAACTCTGCAGAACTGGTCCTTTAGCTATATGAAAAACCAAGGATTATTTTTGTACATTGCAGAAACCTTTAGCAAAACAAATCTCCGCTCAATCCTCCAAAGAGACAATATCAACAACACTCTTGAATATATCCACATCCACATCCTCACATCCGACGAACGCTAGTCTATGCAAACCCATCTTCATTTCATAACGTATAACCAAAGCTTTCAGAAGGCTTTCAACGTAAAGCGAACCCGAGACCTTGGATATAGTCAACTCTTTCACTGCTGGAAACGATATTTTCTCCGAATGCATGACCTCCAAATCCAAGCGAAATGCGGGCAAAAAATCCGTCAAAGTAGATAGGCCAAACAGCGTCACATTCCTGACATTCGGCAGCCACCTGAGTACCCAGGCCGCATAGAGGGGAAATTCAGTCATCGAGAGAGTTTCCAGATGACCAAGTGAATCAAGAGGGAAAGCATAATCGACGAACTCGTCCGTCCATTCTTTCTCCATCGCCTTTGGAAATTGGAAAGAATATCGATGCTGTGAACCGGTGGAGGCTACGTTGATGGTAAACTCGGGGAACTTCCGTTCTGCTTTAATATAGCGGATTGGAAATGCGAGACCCGCTAGGTATGTTTTAAGATAGGATAGGAAGTTGCGGACTGAATCACGTTCGCATTCGAGGTTCTCTGTCCAGACTAGAGTGATGTCTGTCTGTGGAATGTCAAGGCAATTCAGCAAACCGAGATATGTGCTCCAGTTTAGATGATCTGAAAGAGTTAAAGACTCGAGGCAGGGGTGGAGCATTCGCTCGGTAGGAATGGCGACATGTTGGTCATAGAGAGCTTGTATAAGCGCCAACTCCCTTAGGTTCTGTAGCGAAGGTAGAACGCCGAGAAGATAACTGACATCAATGCCATCTTCGATTCTGACCATACGAAGGCTCGTCAGAGTTGGAGTAACTAATGGGGAAGGGGTAAGGAAATCCATGTCTGCCACCGAAAGGCGGCATAATTGAGGCAGGGCTCCGGTAAAAACCAGATTAGACGGAATATGCGTATTGTCTAGGTCCAATGAAGCGAGCATAGGAGCAGGTTGGGACAAGAGTTCGTCGGACTCCATACTTGTGGGCACGTTTGACATCCTCAAGTGCTCCGTCCGGTGCATATGGGATGTCAAGACCGTCAACATGTCGCGTGTAGGCTGAGAAAGATGAATGGAGATATTGAAATTGTGGCTGCGCGCTAGGAGGTCTCGCGCAATATCCACATCGATTGGAGAGTTCCTGTTCTGCTTGGAGATGATTGTCCAAAGGCTCGGTGTCCCAAGCGCAGTCCTGCGCCAATGCCGACAAACCCAGCTGATATAAAATCGTGATCGGACATCGACATCATCCAGAAGTGATGTACGGATAGGTTCCTGTAATTCAGAGAAGATTTTCGAAAGGATTTCTGCTGGGATTTTGGCGATAGGGGGTAGAGAGTTACGCAATGTTCGGAGAGAACAAAGACGCTCTTGCAGCCAAGAGATTTCTTTGTCGAGCCGCTTGTATACGTCCTCGAGATCAAGTTCGTGGAGACCCAACAAAAGGGGATCGGTGAACAAATCTGCGGCCGCGATGCCTGGCATTTATCTGAAGATCGTGATGATGGGTTTGGAGCGCAACTGGTTTGGAGCAAGCTTACGTTCAAGGTCAGCGGGACGAGAAACTTCTGCAACAGGAGTCAGAAAAGCTGTCGGGTCGAACCCGAGAATTAAGGGTGGGACGCACGAAAACGATGTTAGAAGGCGTTGGTTGAAATGTTGAAAGCCAGGTGTCCTGACCAAAATTTCGCACGAACTTCACGCTGCGGTGTTGGCATTACAGGAACACGAGTTACAAATCTGACTGTTCCACTCATCGTTCGTGCACGCGTCAAAGATGTCGTCCTCGTTCTTTGCCTCTCCATTCTCTACCACGGGCCTGACCACAGCCGAGATATATCGCAAAGTGGATGAAGAAATCTTCCAATTACAAGACCGCGCGCATATCGATTATGAACAGTGACTCGAATGTTTTCTCGTATACGTGATGATGGAAAGTCAAAGGTTAGGAATAAAGCCTGTTATTAAGACAGAGGTCTATTAGTTATCGAGAAAGATGTACTACCGCAAAGCAACAAGAGTAAGAGTAAACATGCATCAAGTGTAAGTCATTTTAAGACTGCTCTACTTATTGGCAGATAGGTAGTCTTCGAGATAGCACGGAAACCAAGCTCATTCACAACTGAGCACGCCACGAAGACTATCTCCTCCAAACCAATCTTCGCTCTGTGACGAGCGGCCAGAGCTTGGCGAAGGCGCTCCAGTTCGAACTCCCCTTTGGTTCGACAGATAGTCAACCGTTTCAGACCCAGAAACCATACGCCAAGACCTAATTCACGAGTGAATTTATCCACCACCGTTCCGCCGTACAGTGTCACGTCTGAGAGGGTGGTTACACACATAAGTGTCCCAAGCATCCGACGAGGTAGTTCACTCGTGGAAAGCGTTTTGAGATTCTGAAGTGAGAGATGAGATACGAATGTCTCCGTGTCATCACTTCCGAACTGTTGAGCGGGAAATTGGAAAGAATAAGAATGTTGTGAAAGGGTGCTTGATATGTCGATGATGACCTTGTCGGGATTTTCGCGATCCACTTTTAAGTGGCTAATAGGGATTGGAGCAACCTGTTGGTACCCATCGAAGCCCTGGTAAAACTCTTCCTTGGCTTCGTTGGACCAACCAGCACCCTCAGGCCAGATCAGAGTGATCGGGGTCTGTGGAATGTCAAGACACTTCAAGAAATCGAACACTAATCCCGAGAAGTCGTCTGTAATGATGAGAGATTGGAGACGAGGGAGACGGATGCGTTCATCGGGATGGGTGTTGATATCATCTAAAGAGACATCTAGCACGAGTTCCGCCAAGTCCTGAAGCGAAGGTAAGATGTCGATAAGGTAATTGACAGGAAAGCAGTCATGGAAGCTGCGGATATGGAGCCTCGTCAAGAGTGAGGTTATTAATGAGGAAGGGGTGAGTAACCACAAATCCGCGATGACAAGGCTTTGTAGCCTGGGATGCTCGCCCAAAAACATGGGCGAGGTTCGATCGATATCAACGCTCGCAAATTCTAGCGAAACCAGAACAGGAGCAGCCTGAGATAAGAAGATGTCGAATTCTGGGGTATCGTATGTGCGAAGCTTCGACACCCGTATGTGCTTGATCCTGTGCATCTGAGGAATGAAGGCATCCAGCAGATCGGATGTCGGCTGGACAAAGTTGATAGTAAGGTGACAGTTACGACTGCGCACAAGGAGCTCTTGGGAAAAATCAAAGGAAACAGGTGCGTCCCTATTTTCCATGGAGATGATCGTCCAAAGATTGGGCGTCGCGAGGGCAGTATTGCGCCAACGACGACAAACCCAGCTTAAAGAAAACCGGGTTTTAAGATCTATATCGTTTGTGAGCGGCAAGTCCCCGAATTCTTGGGTATCGGAGAAGATTTTTGAAAGGAGTTCTGTTGGGAATTTGGAGATGGGGGAAAGGGAGTTACGGAAGGTTTGGAGCGCGGAAAGACGCCTTTGTAGCTGTAAGATCTCTTGGTCCAGGTTGTCATAAACTTCCTCGAGGGTCAGAGTGTGCGTGTTAAGAGAGGATAGGACCGAGTCTAGTTGTGGATCCATGAAATGGTGGGCCATAGTGCCAGGTTCACGGAAAAGAGCAATGAGTAAGTTGCGAAAAAAATTATTCAACTTTTTCCACGTGACGGTCCTAGCAAATCTGGCAAGTCAATGGCACTTTTCATTAGCTCGAGGGAGGCATGGCGTTCGAAGCTGAGCGCTGAGCGCGGAAGACTCAAAGAGAGGCAGCAGAAAGAAGGGGCGTGACGCGCGAGAGAGTCGCAAAGCCTAGTCAGGCGCCTGGTTCACACGCCTCGACAACGGAGACGCTTTCAGGCTCACCATCGAATAAACAGTACTCCTAGGATACAGTGACTAGAATGCACTGCCAGTAACAACAGTTCAAGCCAAAGTTCGACACTCCGAGCTGGTTCGAAAGATAAACGGAGACTGGGAGATTTTTGTGTCGACATGCTGATTGTATATGGCCCAACCGTACAAAGGTGTTGTCTTCCCGTCACCAGGCTTGGTCACCCTGCCAACAGCGCGAAAAAGCACCAGCTGGCGTAGTGCTTGTCGAGTGGAGAAGCCACAACCAAAGTCCAATGTTCAACACTCCAAGCTAGTTTGAGAATGCTGATGATTCAACATCATCGTAACGAATGATTCATTGTCTATACCAAATGCCAGTAATAGTTATGGGCGTATGTATGTGTCTAGTGTTATTAAATATGCGTGAGTATGTGTGCAGGATAGCGAGTGGGTGATAGTGAGTCTAAAATGCAACGAGGTTCCACGAAAAAAATGACGATGAAATGTAATTATCAGAACGTCCAAAAGAACAAATGTAAATGCAAACCATGAGTGTACCTCCAACGGTAACACCTCCACCCGAGGAAAGGCCCGTACACCAGGTAACGGATCCCTCTCTATGATATCCTACTTACTCCACTCCACCACACGCCGAGGGGCACGCGTTCAAAGCATGAATTACATGAATATTGTTCAGATGTAGTTCTTGCGAACATCCCGTGTCATTCGATCAACGTCCCTCCAATTCTTGACTAGCGTTGTGCGAAGGCTCTCGATGCCCGGATTAATGCCCGGATGACCGGGATGCGCATAGTCGGTCTTGCTCTCGCTGAGCAGGTCAGCAGCTACACGGCGGTCATAGGGCGCGAAAGGTTGATTCCTAATGGTAGGAAACAGAGCTCAGAAAAAACGATCAAAACGAAGGCCAAGAGAAAACCTACCAATGGCTAAAGACATATTGATCGGGCGAGGGCATGGTATGCTGTAAAGAGGCGAGTTAGCATCTCATCTGAGGTCATAATTGGTGCATAGCGCAAGGCGGCGCCCATGATGGCAACCTCGAGGTAGATGAAATCAAGGAAAAAACGCACGGCAGTAATTTCGTGGAGTTCACGCTGGATGGAGAGGCAGAAACCATCCAGATCTAGACGAACGAGTCATCATTAGTATTAAAATTCCTCAACGAAACGAGGAGAACGTGCGGTGCCGTCGAAACAGCCCGACATGCCCAGCCAATCGAACACTTACCCAAATCATTGAGATCGTAATTGAAAGGGTTTTCACTGCCGGGGTCAACGGCCATGAGTCAAGGTGGAGTAATAACGACGAGGTGGGCATACATTTCTTGTCCAATCTCCAGGAATCCGATAAGCAAGAACGCGGCAAAAGCAGTTCCAGGGATAGTCAGGTAACCGAACTTGGCGTAAATTTGGAACTAAAGGGATGGTGATCAAGGCGGTGTTTGGATACGACGACGGGGATGAACGCACCGGAAGGAAGAATAGGTAAAGCCATAGCGAGAGACGGAGATGAGCTTGATAGGCGAAGGGAAGAGGCGTGTGTGCAATGCGCTCAAGTTGACTCATTGTATCTTGAAGGGTAGTCATATTTGCGAGTAAACCCGAAGAGATGGGTGGCGTGATAAGACCGTTGCGCATGATGTCTAGAAACGAGGAGATGGTCAGCCCCACGGAAACGAACGCCACCCGAACTTGTCGGAGTACGCACAATTGACGTAGCTGGTAAAATCGATAAGCATTGAGAGAGTCAAGAAAGACGAGCTGAGGCGGGCTCACCTCGACAGGAATAAGATTATTTCTAAAGGAACATTACTTTGGCACATATCCTCAATTTTTTTTTGGTGCCGTTCGAGTTTCTTGATTTCATCCTCTGGCTTGGCCTTCCTCATGATTGTCCGGCCGATCCACCTGAAGAACCGAATAATAGGGAAGTAATCGCCAAAGTTAGTTTGGGGAGGTTCCCGAGCAGGACGGAGGGGACGATGACTGGCGAGATCAGGTAAAGCGGCCTCGGGGTCGAACAGTTTCTTGCGGGTGAAGTCACCGTTAGCGGTATTAACACGTTTAGCGAACGTGGTGGAGGAGGTTTCGCTCTTCAAGCCGCCTTCGACGTGATGACCGTCTTCAGGGAGGGAAACCGTACGATGAGGGGCCTGGCCATGCGCGCCCGCATTCCTGACGTTATGGGCGTGTGGGTCAAACGGATGATCGGAATCCTCAGAAGCTTGCCAGAGGGGAAGCAAGTTGTCGGCGGTGTGTGAACCTTCCGATGCATAACGAGGAAGGACGCAAATGAGGGGGTAAAGGTCCTGGTAATAAACGCCAGCCTCTCCTCGAAGGAAATGCTGGAAATAACATAAGTCATGTCGAACATATAAACGATCCAGAGTATGAAACGCGCCTTGCAAGCTACTGAAAACGCCTGGACGAGGTTGACCATCGTTTTCTTCTCAATCAACGCTTCGAGCTCCGTCAATTTGCCTTGTCGTTCAGTTGGGATATGAATCCAAATCTAGACGAAACGATGAATCGAACTCGAGAACTCGTTACAACACGAAAGGCGTACCATCTGTGCCATGTTCCTAGAAGTGATTGTGATGCTTGACCACATCTTACGACCATCTTGATACCTGACAAGCATGAGAGTGAGGTGGGATTGAAACCAAGGAAGCATTAACGTACCTCTCGTAGGCCGAGGACGTTCTGAACGAGATGACCAAACCGAGGACTGTACCCAGTACAGTCAACAGCCCCGTATCCAGGACAAGCTGGTGCGGCGTGTGCTTCGAAACCATGACCACCACTTCGAATAAGAACATTAGGTTCGCCGCTGCAGAGAGAAACTAAGAAAACTGACTTGTGGCCACAAGAGAAAAGAATATAATTTCTGGCCAGATATCATTGACGACGGTGGACTGGAACTTTTTGACTGTCCATTTTTGAAAAAGAGGGTTTGAGGAGACCATCGTCGAGATGGCTTGAAACGAAGTGGGAGGAAGAAAGGAATGAGAACGAATTATAAATTCGCCAGCAGCCCACCACGTAAATGAATTTTAGGGGTTCGGATTGCCTGAACCCTATCTCCCTCAGTATGGAAGAACAATCGGCGGCCAGGAACTGCCAGGAAAGCAAGGCGTGGGTGGAACTTGGCGTGGAGTCGTGCACCCGAGGCGGTCATGAACAACGAAGAGATATACCTCTGTACTCGTCATAAGGGGATATTCGGTGACTCAGAGGAGCCTACGACGAGCTCCAGAGCCGCAACAGAAGCCAGCAGATATCGGTAGTTGAGCACATTCGAGGACTCGGAGGAGCTTGAGATGAGCGTTTATTTTTAGCCGTTGTGACCTCGCTAACAAACATTTTTGCATTTTGATGTTGTTTTGGTCCATGGTTCCCGCCGCTGACCCTGTTCGCCCTTGGCGATGGCAACGCGATATCCCCAAGGAGCCCAACCTTCAGAGGTGCCAGCACTGTTTGCATCCATGGCCACTTGCTCACTCCCCAATATTATTGACGGTCGGACTGATAACTTTCCAAACGTGCACAGGAATCGGCTTGACTTGGATCACCCGCAGAATCACCCAGAGTGGTGCTTCCATCCCCGAAGCCCCATTCTTTGAAACACATCGATAAAGGTTCGATGAAACGCTGCACGGCCCCGGGCGCAACCGGTCTTGATGCATTGATGCCCTGTACTTACAGTTAAGTTGTGAGTCAAACCGTTGGATAACTCATGCTGATTCTGGAACTCTAGTAGTGAGCGTTGCGATCGCGTGTAATCGAGGGCGCGTGTCCTCGCGCAGGCAGATTTACCTTGACCATTCTGCAGATATCGATGACGGTAATTCATGGATCCTTGTGGCAAAATCGGAACAAATAGGATTCAGAAGCCATGGTTCGATCACGTTGGATTCGATATCCACGACTTCTCTCCAGGTCGAATTCATGGCCGCTGAACAGACCTTTTGTGAGCTTGGATGAGGTGCGGCCTCTTCGCCTGATAGTTACGAATGAAGAAGAGGGTTTGGAATGTAAAGACGATGCCGAGTGTTTCGGTGTCTGCTGAATTATCCTGGGAGTGCACTCTCGGGTTGAATTAAGACCACCTTCAATTGCAAGCAATGGATTTGATAAAACAAGAAGGAATAGTACCGCAATACTCAAGTTCAATCATCATAGACAGAGATAATCCCGACGAGATCCCTAAACCTTTCCACATTCACATCTGGACATCCCACGAACACCAGCCCGCCCAACCCCATCTTTGCTTTGTGGCGAGTGGCCAACGCGTTCTCAAGATCATGTAGCTGAGCAGTTTCGATGTTGCAGACGGTCAGCGTCTTGACAGCTGGAAATGATGTCTCCGAAGAGTCCGAATCCGCCGTCGTCTCAGGCCTACCAAGGTCCAATTCACGGGCAAACTTTCTAACGGCAGATTCCCCATACAGCGTCACACTGGAAAGACGCGTCAATCCCTTGAGGGTTTCGAGGGTATCTCGCGGAAGTTCAGTCGTCGACAGGGTTTCGAGGTGATCAAGGGACAATGCGGAGATAAATTCGTCTGTATCTTCTTTTTTAAACTCTTGTGTGGGGAATCGAAAGGAATAACGGTATTGTGAATGGGTACTGGCGATTTCGATGACGAAATTGGGGAAATAGCGCTCGACTTTCAAGTGACGGATCGGGAAGGTGGCGATACTTTGATATTCCTCGAGAGCGAAGAAGAAATCTTCCATCGTCATGGGGGAGCAATCTATCTCCTCTGGCCAAGTTACAGTAATATCCGCTTGTGGGACGTCAAGACGTCCCAATAAACCGAACACCGCTGTAGAGTGTTTGTCCGAGATGGTGACAGATTGGAGGGACCGAAGGCGGAGACGATTCGCAGGAACTAGGACCGGCCTGTCCTGAAGGCATCGGACGAGCTTTAATTCTTCCAAGGCTTGCATCGAATCCAAGGCACCGAGTAGGTAATTAGGTGTCATGCTCGGATCGTTACCGACTATATGAAGCCTAGTCAGGCCTGGAAGGATGGATGGGGAGAAAGCTGCAAAGTCCATGTCCGCAATGATTAAGCTGCGTAAATTCGGGTGATTACCCGAAAGAATTGGCCCAAGTGGAAGATGGATGCCACACAGCTCTATGGTGGATAGAGCAGGAGCAGGTTGGGATAGGAGTTTGCCAAACTCGGGATTCGGTGGGATATCCGACAAACGCAACTGCGTAATTCTGTGCATCTGAGGCACGAAAGCCTCAAGCATATTTTGTGGCGACCGGAAGAGATTGACGGAAATGCCCCGATTCCGACTACGCATAAGGAAATATTGGGCGAAGTCGATGTCAATCGCGCTATCCTTGTTCTTCTTGGAGATGATCGTCCAAAGGCCTGGCGTCCCAAGCGCGGTGGCACGCCAATGGCGACATACCCAGCTGACGATAAACCTCATGTCAAGGTCAACTTCGTCCGGAAGTGATACGAGTGCGAGTTCCTGGGACTCGGAGAAGATTTTGGAAAGGAGTTCAATCGGAATTTTGGAGATGGGGGAAAGGGAATTGCGACGTGTTTTGAGGGAACAAAGATGATCTTCCGTCTGTGAGATTTCTCTGTCTATCTGGGTATATGCGTCTTCGAGGGGAAGCCCGCGGAGGCTGAATGAAGAGAGGTTGGGATACAGGTGTGGCATCATGATATGCGGAGGAGATGGGGGTGCTGACATGTCGGTGAGCGGCAGAAGTCTCCTTTGATATCATGAAAAAAGTTGAACTTCCACGTGACAACATAACCTACGATGGTGTTTAAAACCACCAAGCCAGGACCTAAAGCGCTGCCAGAGTGTCGCCAGTCGAATTCGAATTCGAATATGTACCTAGGTCAAGCCAGCTTGATTGCGGCATATTCGGCTCGGATCCTACTCGGCCTAGTTATAGCCAGATAGAGTTGCCTTTGGTCATTGTGTTGTGGTACCCATGAATAGTACCTCAGGATGAGGAGGATATGACGTCGCTGCTCGCGTCGACGTTGAGCGCATACGAGAACGTGAGAAAAAGCTTTCAAACAGGCAAGAAATTCACACACACATCGTTACGCCAGTTGACCGGGCCCGCGCTTGACTCGGATTGCGTACCTCGTCCTTTAGTTCCCCTCCATGGCCTTTTTAGCACAAGAGTCCTCTTACCTTCAGCGCTCGTGATATTCAGCAGCTCATTGATACACATACACTGATCCACGTATTGTTGTCTGGATTGTCGACTCAATCGACTGTTCGTGGTCCGACGTCCATGCCCAGACGGGCGCCAGATAGCGCGTGAGTCAGTTGACTAATGACTCCTTTAGGGGGCACTCTGCTCATGATTTTGTGCCGTGTGCACCTACTCCGCTATCTCGACATTCAACTCCCAACGACCACGACTCGCTTTGTTGATCATGAGAATTCGTGTTGAAAAAAGAATCGGAAGGGGCGGTTTCAGTGAGTGGTCG